>JANBPO010008001.1:0-15945 GCA_024336825.1 Amorphophallus titanum | reverse complement strand
GCAGCCAGACCCCAGCCGCTCACCCCAAACCCTGTGTAATGGTAACAACCAACGGTCGGAAACTCACGGGACACGCGGTCAGTCTCGGGTCGCTCAAGGGATGAATGGTCAACCGCTGGCCACGCCTCCTCCAACGGTAAGAAAACAAGTGCGGTTGGGATCTAGCCGTACAAGGGAAGGGCGGCTAGGACCTTACCGCACAAGGCAGGTGCGGTCCAACTCTGGCCACAGGACCTGCCAACGACATCAAGTGACGTACGGCGAGACTCTGGCCACACGAGGGATGTATGGCCAGTCCCTAGCCGCACACCCCAAGCACTGCATAACGGTCTCAAACAACGGTCAAACCCCAGGAGATGGGCGGTCACCTTAGGGCCGCACGAAGGGACATGCGGTCCCACGATAGACCGCTCAACCCTGCTACGCGTCGAGCCTGACTCACAGCGCGCCGAGCCGTTGAGCGGCCAGGACAGGACCGCACAAGGGATGTGCGGTCCCTGGTGCGACCGCACATGGCTCACCGGTGTGAAAACGGCCAACCTCGCCGGAATTGCCCATTCGGCCCCAAATCGAGCCACACGAAGGGAGAAACGAAGGGAAAAGAACCCCCAAGCCCCCTAGCATGATTCTACGCCCCCAAAACGTGGAATAATGGCTTAAAACGATGGATCGGGTGCACTCTCCCTGATGCATGCTCGACCTTTCCCGGCGTAAAAGAACCCCTTCTCGGCCTCGCCTCGGCCTACAAACTGCGGGAATGTTACGATACTGAGCTAGGGATCGTCACCCTACCTCCGGTTCGTGACGAGACGTCAATCTGAGCTCGATCCCATGAAGAACGCCATTGAAAACCCCGCCTTCCCGCGCTTCCCACGCTCATTGCACGTCCACGCGATCACCTCGCCGTCACCCACGTCGTCGCGCCGTCGCCCTGTCGCCGTCTGCAGTCGGAACGGAGCTCACCGCGATCGAATGGGCGAGAGAGAGGGCGAGGGACGTACGTAGGAGGGAGAAGAGGAAGGAGAATAAGAAGGAAAAAAAGAAAAGAATTGGAATATTTAAACAGCAACAGAATGGCGAACCCCGATCTCACAAAGTCAGGCGTTGCCGATCCATTGACAAAGCACTAGCTTTAAAGCGAAGGCCTACCAAAATAGGCAAAGACCGTTGAAAAGACCTAGACTATCAAGAAACACTAACGCATACACAACTAGACCGTCGTGCATGCTACACTAAGCTGATCTTTAGGCAAAGCCAAGAACAGACTATCCGAAAAAGTCACAAAAACACAAGTCATTGTGTCAAGTGATCGAAGCACCTCCTCACTAGAAGAACAACCAGATGCGTCCATTGACGTCTTACACTGCTCCTCAAGTATCTCACACACGCCTGGAATGGCGATAATTGAGACACTCATAGAACCAAGTATAAGGAACAATCGTAATGAGTGACTAGTTAGGGTCACACCCGTCAGCGCTCATCCAAACGCCCCTAACCACGTGTGCACACACAAGCTCAATGTCTTGAGCCAGACCTGTAGCTAGTTTTCTCCCCCAGTAAGACGCTACTGCAAGGCAAGGGAGCCCACAGAAACTAGCCTAAAAACCCTCTATCTGGAACTTACCCCGCCACCACTCCCAAGAGGCCCGATACACAGGAAAGTGTAATCAGGCTACGACTAGTGGAGGCTCACAAGACACAGAGACTCCGAAACACCAATGCTGAGGTATGGACAGGCTAAGTATGAGTTGTCCCACGTACCAAGAAGCACCAAGCACAAAACACAAGGCAGCATACCAACTGCCACCAGACTCAGGACAACGACTAGACCTACTGACACAACGATCCTTGAGTCTCACGACTGAGGGTCAAGATCGTCATACGAAAGGGGTAACATGCTGCCAATCAGCCTAATCCCTAAGTCAAAGTTATGGTAAAATGCCAATAAAGGAAAAACATCTGCAATATACGATTCACGGAGACCTAAGGGATCGCAAAGACCCTCAAAGCACCTGGACATGCAAACTGAGGTAAAGCAGCACATCAAGGCATCCAAAACCATGTCTTGATCTTATACAAGAACTCCAAGACATTTACGAGGTCAGCTGTCAACCACTGGAGTTCCCGACGGAAGCCAATCAGGCCATCTAGGAGATCCACGAAGGACTCTGCGGAAGCCATGTAGGGGGGCGAGCACTCTCCAGGATGCTAATCTGGCAAGGATACTGGTGGCCTACCTTGCAGCAAGACTGTCTCGACTATGTTCGGAGGTGCCCTCAGTGTCAGAAATTCTCTCACCTACATCACCAGCCGGCTACACAACTACACGCCCTGATGGAGCCTCACCCATTTGCCCGGTGGGGGGTGAACATACTAGGTCCCTTCCCCGAGGCACAAGGGAGGAAGAAATTCCTCATAGTCGCCATTGATTACTTCACCAAATGGATCGAAACTGAACCATTGAGAAAATCACGAGTGAAGTAACGTGAAAGTTCGTGTTGCGGAGCATCATCTGCCACTTCGGGATCCCAAGAGTTCTCACAACCGATAATGGTAGACAGTTCGTGAGCACCACTTTTCAGGAGAAGTGCTCGGAGCTGGGGATTTGGAACCACTACACTTCGGTGGTGCACCCCCAGGCCAATAGGTTGGTAGAGAACGCCAACCAAACGCTCCTGCACGGCATCAAGATTTGGCTGGACCAAGTAGGTGACTCATGGGTTGACTCAATTCTGAGCGTCCTATGGGCCCACCGGACCACCGCTAGAGCAGCCATTGGAGAGACACCCTTCCACCTCGCCTATGGCACTAAGGCACTGTTTCCAGCGAAAATATCCAACCCCTCGCTATGAGTGGGACACTTCGATGAGGCCAGGAACAACCAAGTAATGCGAGAGAACTTGGACCTACTCGAGGAGGATAGAGCGGGCGCTCAAGTAAAGCTCGCAGCGTACCAACAGAAGCTGGCCCAATATTACAATGCCTGGGTTAAGGAACAACACTTCTTCCCCGGATATTTGGTGCTATGGAGAGCAAGTGTCGCTGACCCAAGAGGAGCCATAGGAAAGCTCGCACCAAATTGGGAAGGCCCGTACAGGGTGGCAGAAGCACTCGGAAAAGGAGCGTATAAGCTGGTGAGGTTGGGGGGGGGGGAGAGATACCCAGGACGTGGAACTCCATATATAGGGAGATGTCGGGGTTGGACCCCTCTATAGTGGAGCATGACCTGGCTATATCTCCCTTAGCCACTCCAGTCAAACAACCCCAGCAGTGCATGCACCATGAGCTGGAACTCCAGGTCTCAACCAAGGTCAACAAAATGGCGGAGGTCGACTTCATCGAGTCGTGCATCTATCTGATCTGGCTCGCCAATATTGTCCCAGTCAAAAAGAAAAATGGTCAAGTCCGCATCTGCGTCGACTTCTCGAACCTCAACAAAGCTTGTCCGAAAGATGACTTCCTGGTCCTGATCACAGAAACAATGGTCGACATGACCACTGGACACAGAGGCCTATCTTTTATGGATGGATCGTCTGGTTATAACCAGATCTAGATGTCCCTCAAAGACAAGTGCCGCATAGCTTTCAGGTCTCCCAAAGGGATCTTCAACTACAAGCGCATGCCCTTTGGTTTGAAGAATGCCGGTGCTACATACCAGAGGGCCATGACCAAAATCTTTGATGAGATGCTGCACAACATTGTCGAATGCTATGTCGATGACCTTGTCGTCAAGACTAAGTGATGGGAAGGCCATCTACGCGATCTATGCCAGGTCTTCGAGTGTCTCTGGCAATATGGGCTCAAAATGAACCCTATAAAATCCGCCTTCGGCGTATCCAGTGGCAACTTTCTTGGCTTTATCGTCCGATACCGAGGAATCGAATTGGATCCCAGCAAGATTAAAGCGATCCAAGAGCTCCCGCCACCCAACAACCCCACTAAGCTCAGGTCATTCCAGGGCAGGTTGACCTACATTCGAAGGTTCATCTCCAACCTCTCCGGTCGATGCGCGCCTTTCAGTAAGCTGATGAAGAAAGATGCCCCCTTCATATGGGACTCAGAATGCCAGGCGACTTTTGAGCAAATCAAGGAGTACCTCCTCACCCCTCCAATCCTGGGGACACCGGTTGGTGCGGACACCCGAGCACTTGACCGGTCCGGGTCGGCGAGCCACCGGTACCGTACGAGGAGCACCACGCGAGCCACGGCAGGTTCTATTTGGCTCGGAGACAGCCTGGAGATCAAAGATAATATTGTTAAGCTGCCAAGACTAAGTCAAGAAATCGATTTCGTGAGCTGATACTAAGTCGAGGCCCATTTATTTACGCACCAATTCACAAAAGAGAACCATTATCCCCAGTCTTAGACGGCTCAACGGCCTATCCGTGCGACCAAGATTCCTCTGGAATCATTATTATTTTTGATGAAGAACTCAAATCCTAGATTTACCAAAGCCACAAGGTCATTGATATAATCTAATAGTGTAGATAGCATATAGTAAGAATGCATACAGGGAGAGATGATGATAGCAATAGGCATGAGGGAACTGAGCATGAAGGTGTAAACACCGTGGGACTTGGATGTTGATGCTCGGACGGTGGGACCAAGAGCTTCTTCCTATGCTCAAAAGTTCATTAGCCAAGGTATCGTGAATGATAAAGCAATTAAAGCATAGCGTCCATAACATGAATAGCATGAATCAAAGCATTCGAATAAGCATTAGCATGTGCATTATATGAATCATCAAAGCATGGCATGGAAAACATCAACGTAATGACTATTATAGCGTGAAAGCATAGCATCAAAGCATGCAAAGCATGCATATCATCAGAGCTTTAGCATTATTTTTCATAAGCCATGAGGAGGACCAACTTGGCTAACCAGTTGAAAGATTTGAAGTTGAATGATCCGAATGCCCACATAAGAATTGGCAGGAATACCCCATAAGGGGAATGATGTCCAGGGCAGCAGGAGTAATCAGGAGATTTGACAGTGACTTGCTCAGAATGGCAAGAATAATCAGATGATTCAACAAGAATCACTCTGAAGGATAGAGAGATGATGATCGAGAGCACCCAGAATGGCAAATCATAGGAGTAGTGATGTGAGTCATCAATGATGTGAGTGAGAAGAGGACTCATCCCAAGCTCTTGGTCCTTGTAAGAGGTGTCCCTGCAAAACAACACCATCAGAAGAAATACAATACATTTTTTTAGAATTTTGAATATTCAAATTTTTATGGGTTTTAAAAATATTCATTCTTTTTTGAGATTTTGAAAATATTTATTTTTTTGAGATTTCAAAATTTACGCTACATATCGGGCCAATCAGCCACAGACCCGATCGGAAGGCTTGAATACCATTCAAAGGCCAACCCGGTGAGGGATGAACCAAAGAACTTTAGCAAATAGGCTTCATCAGTAGCCAAGTCACCCATGACTATTGTATAATAAGCTATATGTTCCCTGGGGGAACCTTGCCCATTGAACTTCTCAAATTTTGGCGGCTTGTTGACCCCCAGGGGAAATCTTCTTGTAGCATAGTGAGAAGGATACGGCACCCGGTAGACATCAAAGGTACCAGAGTCACCATCAACCTTTTCGGATAGCTTCATCTCTATCATCCTTTCTATCATTAGTTTATTCACTGCAGCAAGGTCTACGGGCTCTGGGTAGAAGTATGCCTGCTATTGTGTGAAGGGGGTCGCCATGACCGTTGCATGCAAATTGGGTTGATCCCCTGACGAGGACAACTGCACCTGGGATGCCATAGGCCGTGCTGCTGTCTACTGCGGGAGAGGCTAACATGGAACTTTCCCCTGGTTGGCTTGAGAAATGGCAGGAATCACAACTTCTACCGAGCTAGAGGTCTCCTTTGCTGGCTCAGCATGCTTGGACACCGGGGTTTGATCATTCTTTTCATTCAACTGCCTCTTAAGAGATTCAATCTCTTGTTGATCTTCTGAACATCATCATAAAGGTTGGATCCATGGTTGTGGGCATAAGCATTTCTCCTGCCATCTGGCCAGAGGTCCCTTCAGCTGGGTCCATAATTGACACATCTTCTTCTTCCAAAGTCACCACATTTACAGTCAAAGTGCTGACCTTTGGTGTATCATCAGCGGCCATAAGCCTGTCTTTTGCAGCTTGGCTTCGCCTTGTTATGAGGCCAGGCCTTTGAGCTAATCTGGTGAGCTCTTCAGGCTGGTCGGGCAAAGCGCCATATCTTCCGACAACTCCAACCATGTTGCAGGAAAAGATTTACAGCTGCCCTTTCTGCTTCTAAACTTTTCTCTTGGCATGACCAGGGAAGGTCAGCCGATCAAACACAGAAACTCTTTCTTTTTCTTCTTCCCTCTGCCTGAAGCCGTCCAGATTCTGGGCGACCTGTCACCTCGCATCCAGGAGATGTGCCTCAAGCAGCACATTCCCCTGTGGCAGAGCTCTGCACAGCAGAGGTACTTCCAGAATCTCTGGATACCCTCACAAGTCTGGGGGCAACCCGCGCTCTCCCAGAAAGACACCAGAGGTCTCGGCTCTAATCAAGACCCTGACTTTTGTGTCTACCATGCGGTCCACGTCGTGGGACCGATGCAACCAACCGCTGACCCAGTTGTCCCCAACACCAAGTTCGACAGCTCGGGAGATGAGGGAGAGAAAATTGTAATTCCACTCCCTGCCAGGACCAGTATCCCAGTTCCAGCACCTGACGAGGCTCCCTCGTACACCCACGAGGATGTTGAGACGGACGAGACCCCCGCGGTCTCCCAGCCTATTGAAGAACTTAGTTCGCTGCACTCCCCCCATGAGGAGGGTCCCCAGAATGAAGACCGCGATGCATCCGTGACGTTGGTAGACAACTCTGACCATGCCTCCGGGATGCCAATCGATAGCTGCCAATCCGACATGGACGGCCCAGGACAACCTCTGTCCAGACCCAGTAGTGATAGCCTTCCAGTCCCATCCGCTTCAACTGTTGGCTTCGAAGACCCACGGGTCTACGAAGCTGACACCGACAATAAAGACTTCATCGACTTTTAGCCTGCACCTCCTGAGCTGGAGGATGGTGGCTAGGCAATCATCGACGAACTTGTCGAAATCAATCTGGGCGAAGATGAAGCCCCTCAGTCGACATTCCTTAGTGCTCTCCTCACCAAAGCAGAGAGGCAGGACTACAAGCAACTCCTGCTCGAATACAAAGACTACTTTGCTTGGACGTACAAAGAGATGCCAGGGTTAGATCCCTCCGTAGCGGAGCATGACCTAGCCATATCTCCCTCAGCCACACCAGTCAAACAACCCCAGCGGCGCATGCGCCATGAGCTGGAACTCCACGTTGTGGCCGAGGTCAATAAAATGGCAGAGGTCGACTTCATTGAGCCATGCATCTACCCAGTTTGGCTCGCCAACATAGTCCCAGTTCCTTGATGTACTTGATGCACTGATGGAGGGTTGAGGGGACAACCCAGTTTTCGTGGAGCCAGGGCCTGCCCAGCAATACTTTGTAGGATGTGCTGGAGTCAATGATGTAGAAGGTTGCCTTAGAGACGAAATCATCAAGTACCAAGTCAACATCCACCCAGTCGAGGACCTCCTCGGTATTCTGATTGAAACCGGATATCTTGACCGCCTGAGCCTTTTGGAGGTAGGGGGTCAGATATAAACTCTTGAAGGTTTTGAGGGGCATGATTTTGACAGCCGCACCGACATCTACCAGAATCCGGTTTACTTCATGCCCATTGATTTTGCCCTTCATGTAGAAGGGTTGATTATGGCATGGAGGAGAGAGCAGAAAGTCTTTCTCCGTGAAGGTGATAGTGGCCGTGAAAGCCTCGTACGCGGTGGCTTTCATTTTCGCCACGTGCGTTTCATAGACTTCCGGCTCTTGGAGTATCTTGATAAGGGTTTCCCTTAAATCTTTACTCCAAGTTATGGCTTCCCAGATTGTGATGCTGCCAGGGAAGCGCTTCATCTAGTGGAGGACCTTCCGGTCAGCTCGAGCTCGAGCGTCCTCCAGTGACTGTAATATGTTAGGCTGGATCTGTTGTGAGCTGCTGTGCCGCTCCTCATCGGGGAGTTGCACCACCTTGCCCTTGTTACTGGGATTGGGTTGACTCTGGCCACCCGTAGACTCTTGGAAGAGAGAGGCCAATGACGGATCTTCCGAGGGAGGCTGAAGGGCTGGCCCATCCTTGCCGGACGGCCCTGCTTGCTCCGTAGGACAGGTCAAAATTGGTGCTGGAACTGGAATGCTGGCGGCGATCTCCTTGGCGCCAGCCGGGTCGAAGATGCTGGGTTGCCCTCGGATCTCTACTGGCGAGATCGGGGCAGGTCGTGCTCCTCGGAGGAGGATGACCCGTTCAGGGTCGAAGGGAGACGGACAAAGTGACGACTCAAGGACTATTCCACCACCTCTACCACGTCCATGACTGCAACCTCGGCCATGGTCAGTGTGTTCTGGAGCTGGTTGTAGTCTGAGTGGAGCCACCGCCCTTTGTCTGGTTCTAGATGCCACTGGCTCGCCTCACCCGGAGGCGTTGATGTTATCTGGAGGTGGGATAGCCACCATGTTGCAAGTGCAGCCGTGAAGCATCTGTTCCAGCTATTCCACCGTGATCCCCTTGTCCTTATAGAACAAGGAGAGTTCTTCTGGAATGCGAACGGTTTCGCCCTCTTTGAATTTTTGGATCATTTTTTGGACCCAATCTCTGAGGCAAGAACGCTTCTCCATGTCTTCCCACGAAATGTAACTGTCGAGTGGGATAGGCCCGGTAGGGCGGAGAGGAATGTATTCCTCCAAGTTATCGATGGCCCGTTGTAGCCTCTGGAGAGATGTTAGCTCTGTCGGGGATTGCAAGGCAGTCGCTTGTTCAGCTTGTTTCTTGAGCCGCCTCTTGAGATTCTTTCTTCTATTCCTCTCTTGTTTCTTGGCGATGGCCATCTCCAGGGGGGTAGGAGGAGGAGGCACCGGAACTGGAGCTGATGGGTCTGCACGGAGATGCCGTCGAGTCGATGGGTTTGCAGGGCGAGGTCGGTGACTCCACTTTGCCCGGATCTTGATCTAGGCACCTTCTGACTATTGTAGTTGGAAGGTAGCGTTGATCGCCTGTTCGATGACTTCGAGTGGTAGTTCCTGGTAAGCAGGGGTGCTAGGACTGGCATCCAAAGACGTGGATGCGGCTTGATGCCTTAACCGTGGTGGCTATAAGAGTTTACCAGGAACGGGTTGACTTGTACTGGCATCTGAAGACATGTGTGCGGTTTGATGCCTTAGCTACAGTGGCGAGGGAGGCTTCCCCTGTTGAGCTGGTGTACTGGTGCTGGTGTCTGAAGACATGTGCGCGGTTTGATGCCTTATCCGCGGTGGCTGGGGCTTCTGCTGAGAAATGGCCCAAGGAGGATGAGTAACATCCTACTTCCCGGCCTGACTCCAATAGTTTGGCTGAGGGCAGGGTCAGGCGACACTCGACGAAGTCTTGGGGCCTTGCTGCACCTATTGGCTATCTTGATCTCGCGTGCCAGATGGCCTTTGTGATGGCAGACCTGGCTTGCGAACTGTTGGGAGGACCTGGTTTGATCGAGCTGGGGCCTCGCCCAGCTTCTATTTTCCCTTCCTATCCTCGAGCATTGGAGTCAAAAGTGGAAAAGGGGGAAGGTGATAAGTGCTTGAGGAACTCATGGTAGCCTCGCCCACCAGGACGTCCTCTCGACCGAGAAGGACTGGAAGGTGTTTGGTAGTGTCTTCTCTGGAAAAGGGCAGAGACTCTAATTCCTATCAGGGTCGCCATTGCGCGGCTGAAGTGGTAGGGGCCGGCTGACCAGCTTGTGGTGTCAAGAAATCAGGGGAGACCGGGGGAGCAGGAGGATGAATGACGTTGGCCGAGAAGGTACTCGGCCTTGTTTCTTGGCTGACATCTTGCTCCCTGCGTCTCTGCAATCGCTCGAGAGCTTCCAGATTATCGGTCCGGAACTCGAGCCATTCTGGCGTGTGCTAGTAAGGTAGCCCGCGTCCATTTTCCTGGGGAGGATCAGGCAGCTCTGGCATATTTCTGGCAGTGCTCAGAGTTTCTTCGACAGCTTGCCGCAGTCAAACAAGTGCCACGGAATTCCCTTCAGCGTCAATCTGCTCCCACTGGATCTGTTCCTGGATGAGGTATTGGACTTCCTCATAGGACTCGATCACGTGGCAGATTCGTGCATGAAAGGGATAGTACTGGGGATGATTAAAGTCCCACTGAGTGTAGTCTGCCGGTAGGTCGCGGGGCAAGATTTATGCCCGCTTGATGAGGACATCGAACAGTCGTCCAGTTCTCTCCCTGGGGAAGGAGAGGGGTCTACGATCATGCCAAGGCCGCCACCCTAGGTACCAGATCGAACGCTCTCTCCGATTAGTACTAGGCTCCTCTGATTCATCATCAGAGAGAGAAAATGCAACCATCACGTGGATCACGTTAGTCGAATGGTGAACCACACGCGCTGCTTTGGCTGGTCTGGACCATGTATGCAACTGCGGAGGATCGACGAGACCGCTCTTCATTTGAATAAGGCTGTCTCGGATCAACTTTTGTGCCTCTGTCTTGAAGACATAGCATTCTGATAGTTGAAAACGCAAGTCGTTAATGCATTTACTACCAACTTAAATTATCGGTGATCGTGTCGGGACCAGAAGTCTGCCATACCGTAAAGGCTATGGCGTTAATTACGCCCTTCCTAAGAAGGACAATCCTTGATTAAACGCCAAAGTAGGAGGCCTCGGAGGGCATTTGAAAGACTAATGTGTGTATAATAATAGAAGGACGTATAAATGATGAGTTTATTTAAGTGCACGGATCAAATCCAGCAGTATCTCCCCTTGGCTTTAGTTTATGCCAGGTGAGGATAGGAGACCGTCCACGCAGTGGCGGAACGAAATCCGAGTAGTGGTGAGGGTGTTGTCCCTCGATGTGCACCTTCGAAGGGACGTCTCATCTGGTTAATCTTCCCCTAGGAGCGGAGCTGAAAGGGGTACGCATTGATGGCATTCCCTTAGCCCGTTGGGGTTCATCATCGTCAGATCGCGATTCCGACAGCATCTCCTCTTACTGTGGGTCGTGCCAAAGAAGAGATAGACCATCACCCACGGAATGCCGGGATGGTGGCCAGAGTGGGAGAGCACTAAGACTCCAGAACAATATAATCACCTTATGGTGACGTTCAATATTCCCCTTTGGAAGCTGACGGGGACCATGTAGAGGTAGAGCCCTTCGAACATACGGGGTTACATGTGTGTGGGGGCGTTACGGGACAACGAAATGTAGAGGAGGTCATACCCCATTAATTTATCTCCTGGAATCTTAGTGAAGGTTTATGGGCATCCCCAAATACGTCTATAGGGTTGAGAAGAGGTTTAAACGAGGACTGTGGAGGGTTCTCGGCGTTAGATGCACTGGGCACACGAGGGTTCTCGGCGCAGCGTGGGTGGACAGGGTGTCGGCGCGACAAGTGTGAAATTATGGGCTTGGCCCATTAAAGAGGAGGGGAAGAACAGGGTCTCGGTATGGGAGGTTCATGGCGCACTGGAACACGGCGTGGCTTTTGGCGGGAAGGAGAGAGTGAAGCTCTCGGGGCAAGAAGAAGCTTGATAGAAAGAGCTCCCAGTGCGGAAGGCTCTCGGCGCGCGAACCCCCGCCCCATGAACTATTCACGACGCTGGGAGGGTTTGGCGCCCTCTGCGGAAGCCATGTGGGAGGGCGAGCACTCGCGAGGACCATGATCCGACAAGGATACTGGTGGCCCACTTTGCGCCAAGACTGCCTCGACTATGCTCGGAGGTGCCCTCAGTGTCAAAAGTTCTCTCATCTACACCACTAGCCAGTCACGCGACTACACGCCCTAATGGAGCCTCGCCCATTTGCTCGGTGGGGGGTGGACATACTGGGTCCTTTTCCTGAGGCACAAGGTAGGAAGAAATTCCTCATAGTTGCTATCGACTACTTCACCAAATGGATCAAGGCTGAACTATTGGGGAAGATCACGAGCGAGGTAACTTGGAAGTTCGTGCTACAAAGCATCATCTGCCGCTTTGGAATCCTAAGGGTTCTTACAACCGGCAACGGCAGACAGTTCACGAGCACTGCCTTCCAGGAGAAGTGCTCGGAGCTGGGGATTTGAAATCACTATACTTCGGTGGGACATCCCGAGGCTAACGGGCTGGTGGAGAATGCTAACCTAACACTGCTCCACAGCATCAAGACTCGGCTGGCTCAAGCAGGTGACTTGTGGGTAGACTCAGTTCCGAGCATCCTATGGGCCCATAGGACCACTGCTAGAGCCGCCATTAGGGAGACATCCTTCCACCTTGCCTACGGCGCTGAAGCAGTGGTACCGGTAGAAATATCTAACCCCTCGCTATGAGTGGGACACTTTAATGAGGCCAGAAACAACCAGGCGATGTGAGAAAACTTGGACCTACTCGAAGAAGATAGGGCCAATGCCCAAGTAAAGCTCGCGGCATACCAACAGAAGTTGGCCCAGTATTACAATGCCCCAGTTAAAGAGTGACACTTCTTCCTCAGAGATTTGATTCTACGGCGAGCAAGCGTTGCTGACCCAAGAGGAGCCGCAGGGAAGCTCGTAACAAATTGGGAAGGCCCATACAAGGTAGCGGAAACACTCAGCAAAGGGGCGTACAGGCTAGGGACGCTTGGGGGGGGGAGAGATACCCAGGACGTGGAACTCCGTCAAGCTTAGGAAATTCTTTCAATAAATCATCACCAGCCATACTCCACAATAATTTCCTAAGACAATGTATTAGAACTTCTACAAGTTCCCATCAAGTTAATGCCGACATACATATTAATCCACAGCGGAACGTAATCAATCAGGAGACGGCCAGAGCTTCTACAGGTTCCTACAAATCTCTACTGGCTCATCTATCTCCACAACCTATTCTACTGAATTGATAACATGGTATAAGAAACAGTTTTCCATTATGAATGCATCCTATATGCCCTAAACAGAGCACAAAATTAACGAATACAAAACACTCGGACGCAGCCAAAATTGTTAAAGATCAAATGGATACAAATGAGCAAAGAACCGACTTCGGAACTCAGATGGAGGGGGCAAACAATAACCAACCTGGGAAACTTCAGGGTAACAAATGCCGCTTACCGGTGACCAGAAGCAACCCTGAGGGAAGCTGCTTCAAGAAGACGACCCTCTTCCCCATGAACCTCCCCGCCAGAAGGATCAGAACAGTCCCCGGGGTGATGCTAGCCCTGATCCCGAGCAAGTCGAGGGGGAAAAATGCAAAAAATAACCAGATCAGAACCTAGTAATAAACAGAACAAGACACCCAGATCTGCCGAGATGAGCGCTACGAAGGAAGTAGCGTACTTGAGCTTGGTGGGCTTGGGCTTGCGGGTGTTCGCCAGGGGCTTCTTGACGTCGTCCGCGGGGTAGAACTTGGGGTCCTTCTGCGTCGGCGCCGGCTCCGCTGGCTTCTTCTCGTGGCGGGGGAAGGTGCCCCCGTTCTTCGCCTTGATGGCCCAGAGCCCACGCTTATGGTACATCTTCGACCTCGAGTGCTTACAGATCCCCCGGACCAGGTCTGGGTTCCGGGTGGTCCTGGGCTTCCTCGGTGCCGCCATCGGGAACAGTAGAGGAGGTGCAGAGCATGACGGCAAGCTATCTACTGCCACATCTTCGTTTACTATAACCTTTTGCAAAAATGTCTTTAATGCTTCTTGGTGGAGTGGTGAACGTCTGATCAATTCCAGGACGGAGATTTTTGCCGGCATCCGGTCAAGATGTTGCAACAGATCATACTTTGACCCGGGTGCGGGTGCGTCCGCTGGGCCTTACAGCTTAGCCTACAACCGCTGAGCCTCACAGCTTGCTGTCCGAGGAATCCTCCTCGCCCACTGAGCCTCACAGCTTGCTGTCCGAGGAATCCTCCTTGCCCGTTGAGCCTCACAGCTTGCTGTCTAGAGAACCATGTTCTCTGCAACGCTGGGGATTACAGCTTACCCGTCCAGTGGAATCCTCCACTGCAAATGCTGACACACAGCTTGAAAGAGACGTTTCAGAAAATAAATGAAAACAAAAGACAAAATGTATCCCTGCAGGGAATATTGCTCAAACAGTTGAGCAACCTCAGATCTGTTTTTGAACAAAAGATCTGAGAGACGAGATCACGAGCCCTCTATCAAACACCTGACAGACACTCTCTCTTTCCTCTTTTTCTTTTTCTCTTCCTCTTCTCTTCTCTCTCTATTTCTTCCTTTCCTTTCTTTCTGGATCGAAGGGGACTCTCTGCTCCTCTGCTCCCCCTAATGGCCTGTTCAAAAAGATCTTCGTTATCTTCACATGAAGGAGTCCTTTATATAGCAGTAGTAGCAGCAATAGCCTAGGGCGTGTGTTTCCCACACCTTCCTTTCCAGAAGGTTCATCCATGTGTCACGAACTTGATGGCTCTTCCATCCTTGGATCACGTGCCAGTCTTAACTTCCACGACACTTAACGTGTCATCATAGAATAACACTATTAGTTCAGGTTAAGCAGAAATGCTTTGTCAGTGGAAGAAAGAAGAAGAAACTGTTTATGTATATTACAGAGAGTTAGAAGTCATACACGAGGTATGCATTCCTAAGAGCAAAACCTGCACGAGGTAAGGTTGCATTCCTAAGAGCAAAACCTGCATGAGGTAAGGTTTGCTCTTCTATTCTGCCAACAAGTGCATGAGGTAGGCTTTGCAAACCATGCACGAGGTAGGCATAAAACAGAAAAGATGCATAAAGTATACTACTAGAAAAACCAATGCGAGGTATAGTTTGTAAGAGGATGCACGCGGTATACAATGCAGGAAATGTGCTCGAGGTACCCCTTTGGAAAAAATGACACAAGCCTCATCCCCGTCGTCGACGTTGAAGTTCCCCTTGTTCTGCTGCGCCCAGACTGGTAGCAGAACCATTGACAGAGCTATCAGCATCCACACCTCTGCCTACTGCATGAATCAGCCCAAGCCCCCTTCTGTGCGATCGTTCTACTCCAAGTCCTCTTCGCAGCAGAGGTGGTTTCGTCACGTTTCGTCGATAGTATCAACTGCTACAGGCATTTCTGTGCAACTGCGCCCGGACTACACATGTTTCTGAGCGCCCCTTGGCAAGGCCAACACTGACTTCTCCTGTGTGGATCGGCCAGATCCCCCTTCACGAGAGTTCTTCCCCCTTGAGTCTCCTTCAACCCCGAGGTGGTCCTGTCCATTTTCGTTGACAGCACAGCCCAAGGCGTCCATTCTCCCACGGCTGCGCTAGACTGGTGCAACCCAGTCCGCCCAGAACCTGCAGCAGCCTCGACATCATTGGCACACCTCCCTCTGATAGTTTTCAGCCTGAGATGTCTTCACCAAAGTTGCAGCACTCGGTGACGCGAAAATGTCCCTGGTGGTCTCGCCCCGTTCTGATGTCGACACCAAAAATTCCACCTGGGCCATTGTTGGCCTATCCAGCTGTTTGCCCAGGAACCTGATGCTGACCGTCTGAGTGACCATGACCTGGGAGAAGATCTGATGGCCGCTATATTTTTAGGGTTTGTAGGACCCGCTGTCTGCTCCGCCCTCCAGCTGGTCCCGCCACGTTTGGAGTTCATCAGCGAGTGTACCAGTCGACGCACCACGACTGCGCCATCCAGTCCTGCGAGGCAGAACCACGCAGGCTAACGGCAGTGACCTCCTCCACCTTACAGCGACATCGCCTTGATGTCGGACTTGCTGGCATCCTTCGGCATCCCTCAAGCTTCATCCCTGCATTGGCAGCACCATGATTGGACGTTAGAGCGCGTCGTACGATTGCTGTTTAATTTCCCCTCCCCTCGTTCCCCCCTCCTACGAGAGGGTAGTCTGTGTAGTTGATTGCCCCCACCCCCGTGATCTCCCTCCCTACGTGGAGCATAGTAATTGTAATAG
>JANBPO010007998.1:0-15945 GCA_024336825.1 Amorphophallus titanum | reverse complement strand
GAGACTCCAAAGGGACGATCATCAAGAGTTCCACCAAAAATCCCATGTCGATGAACAAACCTATATTCGACCCTCGTCATCATCGGCGAGACCGGTCGACTTCTGCCCTCAACTTTGACTTTTCGTCCTCATTGATGAATTTACCCTTTGCTTTGACATGTCACCCATGTCAATGAACAAACCTATATTCGACCCTCGTTATCATCAATGAGACCGGTCGACTTCTACCCTCAACTTGGACTTTCTGTCCTTGTTGATGAATCTACCCTTTGCTTCGGCATGTCACCCATGTCGATGAATAAACCTATATTCGAGTCTCATCATCATCAGTGAGACCAGTCGACTTCTGCACTCAACATGGACTTTTCATCCTCGTTGATGAATCTACCCTTTGCTTCAGCATGTAACCCATGTCGATGAACAAATCTGCATTTGACCCTCATCACCATTAGCAAGATCAATCGCTACCCTTTCGACCCTTGTTACCATCGGCAAGATCGGTCGCTACCCTTTCGACCCTTGTCACCATCAGCAAGATCGGTCGCTACCCTTTTGACCCTTGTCACCATCGACAAGATCGGTCGGCTACCTTTTCGACCCTTATCACCATCGGTAAGATCGGTCACTACCCTTTCGACCCTTGTCACCATCGACAAGATCGATCGCTACCCTTTCGACCCTTGTCACCATCAGCAAGATTGGTCGGCTACCCTTTTGACCCTTGTCACCATCGGTAAGATCGGTCGGCTATCCCTTAACTTGGACCTTCCGTCCTTGTTAACAGACAAACTACCATTGCTTTGACATTTCACCCATGTCAATGAATAAACTTCACCTTCAATTTTTGTCACCATTGGTGAAATCAATAGATGCGTTCGTCTCCTCTACCTTCGTCCCACTTTAGCCGATTTTGGCTCTGGGAACAGCTACACCACGGTGGGGTGAACAACTCACCCCTTCGCTGAAGGCATGAGCGCTCTCCTACTCTAGTAGCCTAGATCCTCAGGCTGAACAGATCGACTGGGAAAAGAAAAAAGGAGAAAGAAAGAAGATGAAAAGTCGCATCTGGACAGGTGCGTTAAGTTCAATAGAATAGGAAAATGTAATTTTTTAAGTTTTTTGATTTTTTGATTTTTTTTGATGTTTTAATTATTGCCAATGCAATGCAATTAAATCCTATGACTTTATGACTAACCCTATGACTTAATTGTGTAGGGGAAGAGACGGACAGGGATCACATGGTTACAAGTCCGGGCGGTCTACCTCGCATTGTCGGAATATCAACAGGAAAGATTGGGGGCCATGGGCTTCGAGGAAGTCCTCAACATCGAGGTGGCGAGGGTGGACACGGCACTCTTGCTGGCTCTACACTGGAGATGGGACCCGATCAGCTGGGCTTTCATATTCTCGTGGGGGCATATGATCCCGACCCTTAAAGACATGGCCCGGATCAGTGGCTTGCAGGTGCACGGTAAGGCGGTGACCGTGTGGGCGTACGTCGACTACCGGGAGCTCGCTCAGGAACTACTTTGCTTGGACCTGATGAGGCTGGGGCATCCATCGTCCCAACTATCGCGGTCAGTGCTCCAGGAAAGCTTGGGACTCCGACGAGTAGCAGCGGCAGTGGATGAGTTACTGGAGTAGCATATTGACCGAGTGATCGAGCAGGCTCATTTGAGTGTAGCGGTGGAGTCGAGACCAGAAGGAGATAGAGTCCTAAGACACTTCCTGATGCTGCTATTCGGGAAGCTTCTATTCGCGACGCGAGCCGATGTTATTAGTTGTCGGCTTCTCCCTCTGCTATCCGACCTAAGCCGAGTGTGGAAGTATGCGTGGGGAGCAGCAGTGCTGGCCTTCCTATTCCACTCTCTCAGCGCCACCGACCAAGTGACCATGCTCGGTGACTTCTCACCCTTCTTGCAGGTAAAACGCCTTAAATGCCTTTCTATTTCTATTATGCCTTCTAACATGCTTGAAATGCTAACACTTCTTATGAATTCAATTTTGGGCTTTTCTGTATCTGCCCGGGATTGGCTGAGGCGTTGAGCTGCACTCGGGTCGATTTCCCATCACGAGGCGGTGGAACGTTGCCCGGAGTGTAGGGTCGATTCAGCGGTCGAATGGATCCAACGATCCTCATGTTACTCCAGAAATATCGACAGGAGATAGACCTACTGAAGAAACAATTAATGGAGAAAACAGAGCAATCGTCAACTTCCAAACCGCCTGAAGTCCAAGGCGAATCATCACGGGGAGAAGTTCATCAAGCTGACCCTCCACCACTTTATACTCTGCCTCAGCCAGCGGAACCGAGCTTGGCGATGACTCAGCAATGGCCATCACAGCCGCTGATGCCGCCAGTGATCCCTTGGGTCCACCAGATGCCTCCGCTGCTGCGCCCTCCACAGGCGACCACACTGGTCACCCCCTACCTGCAACTGGCGCATTTCTACCCGGAACCGGTCAATCCCACGATCGTGAACAAGATGATGGTGCAGAGAATGATCAAGCTGAAGCTCGCTGAAAGAAGTGAAGGCGACTACGTCACGTTCGATGCATATCAGGTACCATACCCACTGCACCATGCTGCCAAGCGGCTTCTCCCGGGGATCAACAAGCCACCAAAGTTTGACAAGTTCAACGAAAAGGGATCCTCGAAGGAACATGTCGCCTACTACATGACTGTCTTGGGTGATCTGGCCACCGATGAGTCGTACTTGCTGAAATTTTTTGGGTCCTCACTGATGGGGCTCGCATTCAAGTGGTACTCCAGCCTCCCGGTCGGGTCGATCAACGACTAGTCAGACATGCAGAGGAAGTTTAGGGAAAGATTCCATGTTACAGAGAGGGAGGTCATGGTGGCTAAACTCTCCTCAACAAAGTAGAGGGCAGATGAGACAACCCTCGATTATATCAAGAGGTGGAGGAACCTCGGAATGAGGAGCAAGCGGCCCTTGCATCAGGAGGACACTGTACAAATATGCAAACAGAACCTCAGGAGGGAGGTTCTAGAAAAGATGATTGGAATGGAGATACGGTCTTTCGATCGATTAAAAAATATTATGGCCGAGGTAGAAGCCTTTTTGGCCAGACCTGCCCCTGCATCGACTGTCAACACAACCCAAAAGGGTAAAGTAGTGGAATGGCGCCAAGTGCCCAAAGAAGTAAATGTTCTTGACACCACGCCCCAGCCCCCATTCCACCTGCACTCAAGCCCGCCCTCCATAGCTCCAAGCATCCGCAGCCCTCCGGCGACGCCCCGTCTTCTCTACGCCCTCCCGCGGATCGAGAAGGACTTGCTGTTGTCTTCTGCAACCCACCTGCAGCAGAGGGCAAGTTAGCAGAGACTACTCCGGCCTCCACGGTGTAAACCAGCCGAAACTTCCTTATGGTAAGTTGTACTTCGTCAAGTTAGCTTCGCTCCAGAAGTGATCCCGCGGCAATCTGACCCCGGCACTGCACGCACCGCCCGTTCTCGTGAAGCTGCGCCAAGTTCAGGTCTGAACCTGAGTCCTAGATGGAAGCAGCTCCACAGCCCGCCCCGGCGTGATTCAGCCCAATATCTCTACATGAGAGTTCTGATCCTCCGAGGCGCCGACACACCAGAAGTGATCCCGCCAGCATCCGACATCTTCTCTGTCCGTGGCATCCAAACTCCCACAGGCGAGCCAGACCCGGAGCCCCTGTTCACCCAGGACAAACTGCAGTCAAGTCGGCCCTGACACCCCTTCTTCCTGTCCGTTTCAGTTCGTGATGTCTTCATCAAAGTTGTATCCCCCGACGTAGTGAAACCAACGCAAGTGGTTTCGTCACGTTTTGACATCAGCACCAGGATTTCTGCCCTGATTGGTGAAGTCCTACCCTGATGTTCACCCAGAAACCCGACGCTGGCTGTTCCAGCGGCCACACCCAGCACGGTGATCGGACGGCCACCCCCTTCGGAGGGCTCGTAGTCCTCCCAGTCAGAGATGTCCCCGACCTGGTCCCGCCGCGATTGGAGCTCTGCAGCGTCCGTACCGGCCGTCGCACCACAGCTGCGCCAATCAGTCCAGCCGAGCAGAACTGCAACAGCCTACTGCAGCAGCCGCCGTCCCCACCCAGCGCCGTCAGATCGACACCAGGCTTTCAGGCATCCATCAGCGTCCTTCGGTCCTCGTCCAGGAGGTGGCTGCATCATGAGTGGTCGCTACAGCTCGGCGCGCAGTTGTTAGCTCGCTTCCCCCACCCCGCGATCCCCCCCGGAGCATTCGCTCCATTGAGGTAGGGTGACGATCCCTAGCTCCGTGCACTTCATTTTCGTGGTTTATAGGCCGTCGTGAGGCCAAGAGGGGTGTTTTTGAGCGGGTTAGGATAATTGCATGATTTGGGGAGTGATCGTCCGATCTAGTGTTTCATCGCGTTTTTGGCCGATTCGAGGCCATAGATGCTTGCCCAGGACCTTCGGGGAGCTTCCCCCTTGTTTTCCCCCTCGCCGGTCGAGGTATGGGGGCATGGTTGTAATTTTTGGTCGAGTTTGCTGTTTTCACTATCGGACCATCATAGCGGTCCTTCCAGTGACTGTTATGAGCATGGCGCACCCAGTGGGGCGCGTTATGCTTCATGGGTTTCGTAGTCAAGCCTTACGGGCATAGCGGTCTTGCGATAGACCGCCATGCCAATCATGACGCCCCTGTGCAGGTGCGTCATACTTTGTGACTGTTGGATTTGACCGTTGCTGTGTGACTGTTGGGGCCCTGGTCGTATAACGGCCCTCAGGAGGACTGCTATGTAACCAGGGCGCCCCTGGGGAGGCGTGTTATGCTTAACGCCCTCGCTCACCTCTTAACGCACCTGAGAGGGTCCGTTAAGGTTCCAAAACGCACCTTGAGGAGCGCGTTATGGTCTGATTCATCGCGAGACATAATGCACTACAAGTGATCCGTTATGTGCATAACGCCCCTTGAGGAGTGCGTTATGCTATTTTCTACGATTTAGGGCATAACGCACCGCTGTCGGTCCGTTATGCACCATAACGCACTTGGGAAGGCGTGTTATGGTCTGTGACCCGTCGGGAGTGGCGAACGGCCGAGTGGGACCGTCCCTTCTCCCCCGCACGACTGTGGGTCAGACGTGCATCCGTGAGTAGCCAATGATGGACCGTTCGTCGTCTGAGGCTTGAGCTGATGGTTTTTCGTGTCGATGCGAGTTCCGGGTGAGCGGGCCTCGATCCACGTGTCGTACTGTGGTCTGACTGATGTTGGGCATCATGTGGGGACCGGGTGAGGGCGTCGTGTGGAGGTCCCGGGACGTGACATCTTCGGACATAAAACTTAAACAACAGGAATAATTAAAACATAAATTAATTAATTAAAAAATAGAAACGCACCTTCCAAAAGATAGGACGTCACTACTCAGCATGAGGAAGCTGAGACGCTGATGAGTCCTGCTGAGGTCGTGGCGGCACAAGTTGAAACTGAGGCTGCTGTGACTGGGCCTGAACGGACAGTCTTGAACCACATGGCCCGGCTGATCACAGCGTAAACAAATCACCGGCAAAGAACACGGCCTGCCAGGGTGACTACCACCACACCTCGCACACGATCCCGGCTGACGAATAGTAGGTCCCTGACGCTGCTGAGAAGATAGGGCTGACGATGGGACAGCATCGGCAGAAGACTGTTGGGCACGTCGTTCCTTACGCTTCCTTGACTTGCTCCTAGCGTTCATGGACAGAGGTGTACCACGATCAACTAGCGCAAGAGAGGAGGTGCTAGTTGCACACGGCTGTCTACCTTGCCGCTTCTCACGCTTCTTATTCTTGAATCGCCGGAACTTCTTGCCTTTGGACTTGGAAGAAGAAGCACCATCGGCAGCGGGAACAACAGAAGGAACTCCAGGGACGCTCGGCAGATAAACCTGCTGCAACTGCCCGATCGATTGAGGGGTAAGGTGATGCTGCACACTTAGCTGAGTGGACTCAACCTGAGCACGCACTTGAGAAATCACCTGCCCTACTCCGGACGGTAGACGAGGTAGCACGGCTTCACTCTGCATTCCATGCTGAACATCCGGTAAGCCTTCCACAACAGGGGCGGGAACTGCTGAAACTTGACTCGGCTCAGACGCATAAACTATCACAACAACCACCGGAGGAGGAGCACCGTTTCCTTCCCTGGAAACTCGTGCCTTCCGACGACGCGCCATCAAAACCTAAGAAGCATATTTCGATGCAAAGTCACATCAATAATTATGGAAAAACATCCTAAACCAGCAGTAGATGACTCAAGTGGACTTGCTCTGGACTAACGCTATGCAATTCCAATTCCTTATACGCGTCCTCAACACTGCTCTGATACTAACTGTAACATCCCGGAGTTCAGGGCACCATAAAGTTCCAGCCAATCCATACCTAGAATCGCGTCGTAGTCGGCCAACTGTAATGCATAAAGCCTCGCTGGTAGTTTCCGACCACTGACCATAACCGGAGAATTTTCCAGGCACAGAGGAGTAGACATATAATCACCAGATGGTAACTCCACGAGCATCTCACAGGAAACTTCATTCACTGATTTTTCGATACGCGTAATAAAATTCTCAGAGATAAAAGAATGGGTTGCACCTAAATCGATAAGAACACGCGCTGAGCGATCATAAATCGAAACCGTACCTTCTATCAGATTAGACGCCAATGCCTCCGCACGAGTGATGTGTGTAACTCTGGCTCTCGACGGACGAGTAGCTGTGGATGACTGCTGAGAAGGTGCAGGAACTGGCAATTGAATCGGTTGAGGTTGAGGTGGCGGCAGAAGACGAAACTGCGACTGCTGCGACTGGGAAGTCTGAGAGCACTGCACCGTCTGCTGCCTCAACGGATAATTTTGAGAAACGTGCCCCGACTGATCACAACGATAACAGACAACCGGCAGAGAGCATGGCACACCCGGATGACTGCCACCACACTTGGAACACAATCTCAGCTAAAAAGTAATAAAATCTTGACGCGGTCGAACAGAAGAACCAGACTGCTGACTCAGATTAGAATACGACGGCTGCTCGAACCTCCTCTTCTTCTTCTTAAATCGGAAACTTCTGCCCTGAGATTGCAAGAAGGAAGCACCATTGGCAACAGATGAAGCGGGAGAAGCTCCTGAAATAGACGACTGGTGGGGCGGCTGGTGTTGCACGGCTGACAGAACCGTTCCAGTCTGAAGAAGTCCTTGAGTCCTCGCTAACTCCAACTCTAGCACGACGACAGCTTGATATGCGGAATCCAACTCAGTCACACGTGTAGCGAACAGCAGCAGGCTCAATTCTGCTTTTAGTCTGCGCAGAAACTACTGAGTCCTCACAGTCTCATCGGCAAAGATGTGGGGTGTATACTGGCCCAACTCAATGAATTTATCGTGATATTGTAGCACTAACATCTCGCCCTGTGTCAGCTAATATTTGTTGTGTGACCCCTGATGGTTTAATATATGTAAGCCTGCAGAGATTTCATCCTGTGCCAAAACAAAGGAGGTTCTGTGACGTCTAATTGAATAGGCTGTTGACTGCTGATAAGGGAGTGATGACACATATCAATCATATGCAGAATGTCCTTTTGGTAAAATATGGTCATGTTGCACAGTTAAAACCAACTAACAATATGCAAGCACATTAGTAGTAGTGTATATTCATCTCCTTTGTCTATGTGTGCGCGCATGCGTGTGCAAAAGTTCTGCAGATTTGCTATCCATTGCTCAAGAGTTTTGTGCTTCATTTGGAACCTAAGGGGCAATTGTGCCCGACTCTCTTCCTATTGGTTCTCCTTAGAAAGTGGGACCATTTGTGCTGCCATGTTAATTCTTTCTGCTGTGGATGGAAGCATTACCCTATGTGGGAGGGTTTGGGACTTAGCCTTTCAAGATTCCTTCTAACATAGAAATTAGAATCAATGAGCCAACGTCAACCATGTTCTCACATCTCTTCCTTCCTTTGCATTCCACAAGCCCCACACAGTTTTTCCTCCCTCCCTTGCAAAGTAGGGTAATTGGCATCCTGCTGCACTACTTATTTACAGTGTTAGGCTTCCAGCTCCATAAGTGATCAATGGGCAGTTAGAAACACCAGCCAGCATCTAGCACACTAGAGAATTTCTGCCCTTCAGGTAGACAACAAAAATAGCTCCTTAGCTACTATCCATTGAGGCTGTTCAGAGAGGGATTTAGAGGCCAAACAAGGTGAGCATGTATTTTGTTGTTACTTTCTAATGGTACTCTTGTAAACGAAGTTTTGAGAACTCTTGACAGTAAAGCAAAGCATCAGTGCATTTTATTTCCCGACCACTTGCACTTTGGGAAATCTGGAATTCTATCTCTGAAGAGCAACATCTAAAGAAAGAACCTCACAGACAGAGAGCAGATTCTTGTAATTAGCAAGTAGTGTCCAGTTCATTGCCAGATCATTTATCTGAGTTGATTCTCCAAGTAGTTTTGGATATCAGGGTTCTGTTTCTGCATGAAGAAGAAGACTAACAAAGCTTAAAGGCAGCGTCGACCCCATCACTACAGTGCATCGACACGATCATGCAAGGCTAAAAAATAATAAAATGATGAAAAGTGCACAAAATGTCAACTGGGTGTCAAGGGTGAATAAGAGTCATACAGAAGTGCTCACAATCACCCCCTCGCCCCTTGTTCCGATGGAAATCGCACTGGGGGAACTCCGTTGATGGCACCTTCTTTCGATGGAGGTCGCTTTGCGGGATCTCGACGGACTTATGCGCAATCCCTGCTCTCTCAGCATCCAGCAGCAAAGGTTGATATTCCTGTGAAAGAGCTATGCTTCACTGATCAGGGAGAGCCGGCTGTCTTCTTTACTAGGGCAGACATTCAGGCTTCAATGGCGAACCTTTCTAATGCTATCATAGCGAAGTGCTCATACGGCAAACTGGCTTTCCCAGAGATCAAAGCTTGCCTTGCACAGAGACTGGCCCTATCTAAGGACTTTGTGATTAGCAGGCTAAACCAGAGACATGTCTTAATCCGCCTTGGTTGTAAGGAGGATTTCCTTAAGCTTCTGCTGCAGAAGAACCTCTATGTGAAGGGAATTTTGTTCAGATTTTTTAGGTGGACTCTGGATTTTCATTTTACGGTGGATCTGGCCACTGCTCCGGTCTGGATCAGCTTCCCTGCGCTTCCTATTAACCAATATCATGTGGATTGTATGAAGTCAATCGTCGGTAGTTTTGGCCTGGTGTTAAGGATACATGAGAGAACAATGGCCATGACGGATACAGCGGAAGCTCTTGCATGTGTGGAATTGTACCTCTCTATTCCACGGAGGGAGAGGTTGTGGATTGACTTGGATGGAACTGGCTTCTGGCAGCAGGTAACTATTATAAAGTCCCACATTTATGTGGTCTCTATCATAAACTTGGGCATAAAGATGCAGACTGTAAAAGAAAGGTGGGAACTCAGATCAATGCTGTCACGTCCCGAGCGCAGAAGATTACTCGGAGGTCGTGATGAGTTTAATCAATCATGTCAATCAGAGCGTTAGTGTATTCGACACCAAGACAAACTCCCCTTAGAGAAGATATCGCCCCCACTAGGACGGTGCGATGGATATGGCGATCTTCCCCAAGGATACGACTACTAACATAAGATCCTTAAGCGCACTCTTAAGAATCTCGTAAAGATGCTATGTGAGAAACCTAGATCCCTTCTTAAAGAAAGATTGCAAAGGTCGAAGAATATGCACTGAACACCGATGAAAGAGGGCCGCTAAAACAGTAATAGGACACCAGCGTGCGTGCACAGCGACGAGGAAGATGACGTACAGTAAGCGACAAGAAGAAGACGGTGGCGTGCGAGGGACGGCGAGCCGCGGCCGTAGCAGGGGGAGACGAGAGAGAGAGAGGCCAGACGCGAGCGATTCCTTTGGGAAGTAAAAATGGCACAGACAGGGTAACCCGTGATTAGGAAAGTGCTAATCACCTCTTTTGTGCCCACGCTCGCGACAGTTTGCCTCCAAACTACTAGTTCAGAGACCCTCCTTTCTCTCCAAGAGAGGGTAAATCAGTAAAAAGAAATCTAAAAAAGGTGCCAGGGCAAGCCGGCTGGACCTGCACCTCACACACACGCGCCCTCCCGGCCCGGCCCGGCGTGACGGGTGCGTGTGATTGGTCCTAGCTTACCTCCACTATTGTCTATAAGACATAGTCCAGGGGGCCCTAGGAGCTATAAGGTCCCCTCACCTCCTTGTGTTTTCCAATACAGGATTAAAATCCCTATACAAAACACAACACTTGAGGTAACACCCTTTGAAATTTTTTTTGAATTTCCCTTTCTTATGTGTGTTCCCAAACATCTTCAACCCAACACTTCATTCCTCAACATCCAGTGGCGACATGGAGAGATGTCAGCAACTCATAGAAGGAGATTGAATTTGATGGCAATGATTTGTATCATCACATACCGTCAACAAGGTACACTTCTAACACGTCCTCAAGTTAAAAATAAAAGGCGCCAGTGCTCATATCAGGTAACATGAGTTTTGAGTAGACTTCACCAATTTAAGGCCAAGTGAGTGGGATCACTCATTCCACATTGGTCATAGGAGTATCTTATCCGACTCCAAGACATGCTTGTTAAATGACTTTCTAGTACATAGTCTTTACAAGGTTATGTAAGTACTTTCTAGATACATGCTCGTACTTTCTTATTCGTGAAAGGCTAAATTTTCATCTACATGATTAATCTTGCTTGTTCATGCCATGTACTCGAACATATCTACTTGCTCAGCTATCTCGTGACTCTATCTTCTTGGTTATCTTGGTTTATATCGCTTGTTTATCGCATTCTTATTTTTACCTCAAAGTCTAGAGCTAAAGATGTTAACCATTTAAATATTACCTTCATGTTGGTGCAAAGATATCTACTGGGCAAGTATGCTCATACCTACTTTCTCAATTTTTTTTTCAGGAAGTACAGGTGAATCAGATTCGGGATATACAAGTAGCGAGTCCGAGAGTGATTGAAGGTCAAGTGGATCGAGAGAAGCCTTAGTTATCTAGAGTGTAGTCGAGTCTTATTGTCATTTTCTATTTTCTTGAGTCTATGATGTAAGAAGGTCAAGAGTCATGTATCTAATGTACTTTGTGATTATTGGAATGAAATAAAGTTAGAATTTTGAGAAATTACTTGTGCAATTATTTTTAGGTTATTGTCTTACGCTCTGATTTCTTGCTTGCGAGAGGCTTACCATGCTAGCTATTCATGTTCCTGATATTCCATCCGTTGTATTAAAAGCTCGGGGCATAACACTATTGGCAAACAATGGGATCCTTAAAAAAATATGGTATGGTCGGTGATGTCCCCATCATACCCCCGAGGTGCGGAGAACTTGACTCCGTCATGTATGGGTCCACCGGGGATGTGGTCCTCCAACGTAGCTATGGGCAAGCCACGGCCTCCAAACTCAACCCCACATCATTAGCCGGGGAATGGCTCTTCAGCCTCTCAAGGTGGCTCGGGCACACCCTCTTGCTCGTGATGGTACCCGGCTTGCATAGTATTGCCTCTGTGTGCACACATCGGGCTCTCAGGCTAATATGTGGAGGCTCTCCGAGGGTGTCCCTCTCAAAGGAGGGTATAGGCTCAAGGTTCTCTCTAGGATCCACCGCGGTGCCCTTAGAGGGTGAGAGATCCGCCACGTGGAAAGTGGAATATATCCCAAAACCCATCGATAAGTCCAACCCATAAGCCATGTTGTCAAAGTCACTCAAAACTTGGGAAGGTCCGAGTCCTCGTGCCCTCGATTTGGGGGTGACCCTAAGGTAGAGCCACTCCAATGTCACCATCAACAACTTGCCTACTTGGGATCCTAAGAGGCCCTTGTGAGCTTTTGCCCACTCCTTGTGAACATCATCGCTCGTTGCTAGATGCTTGCTTGAATGATTATGCCATGTGCTATGGTGCAGTGTGGGTGTGAAGTGTGTGATATGTAAAGGTGGGCCGGGACAACCATAAGTAGACCTATCATGCAATGTTGTCATGTAGACTTTGATGGACCTAGGAGGACCGGGGCATTCGTAGGTGAATCTATTATGCATGGAGGTGACAAATGCTGGGGCAGCCGTGTATGAACCTTTCGTACTCTAGACCCATCTTGTTAATGCCGACGAATGAGGGAGGGCCAGCATACCCAAATGTGAGCCAGTCATGCATCTGTCCTAATGTGTGTGTGAGAGAAATGGGATGACCTGACCTACTAACCATGTTGGATGATGTGATATGCCATGACATATGCTTTCCTATTTCAAAGATGACTTCCATGTGTGAGGTTGTAGGATGGCCTCTGAGCTTCCACTCATAAGGGTCGAAGGGGTCTAGGAAGGTGGATGTATGGAGTGGGACACTACCACATTACTTAGGGGTATGTGGTCCAAGGTCATGGCTCCCATGGTGTGACCGGAGTCAAGGAATTTGTGGGTTAGGTCAAACATGGTGGGTTGGGATAGGGAAAGGTGGGTGGTCGGTAAGGCGGTTGGGTCACATGGGTATCCCGGCTCCTATAGGAAGGGATCGAAGGGATCATGGTAAGGGTCACCTAAAGAGAGGTACTCTATGGCCTCGAGGTCCTCAAAAGGTGACGAGTCATCCTCCTCCATAATAGTTGGGCCAGTGTCTTAGGTGGGCTGGTCGGCCATGAGGGAATGGCTTGGTGTTCTACCCAAGATAAGAAGCTCCAATTTGAGGATGGAGTCGGGCTCATCGGGTGTGGGGAAGAATAGAAGGAGGTCGTTAGTGTAGCAACCAATGGTGCAAACCGAGGTGATAGACCCGACACATAGGTGTAAGAGGTCAAGGCTCTAAGGTTGGTCGGCCACTGTGGTCAACATGCCAGTCAACTCCATTTGCCATGTTAAGCCCTTAAGAAGATCCCCTAAGGTCTCCACTTGATAAGATGATTGGATGGTGGTGTGATAGGAGAGGTGTTGGATGGTTAAGAGAGGATCTAGAGGGGGGGTGAATAGATCCGGGTTCACACATGCACACTTTTAAACGATGATCAAACTGAACAATGATGAACCAAAAAGGAGTACAGATCTGAAATGAAAACAGTGGGTTGATTAGCAGAATGAAAGGAATGAAGAGCTTGGAGAACCTGTGAATGGGGGTAGGAGAGATGGATAAAGTGCATCACAACATAACACATGATTTTTAGGTGGTTCAACTATCCCAGGACAAACCTACGTCTACCCCCCTCCCAGCTAGGAGAGGCTTCCACTCTTTGGCCAAAATATGGTTAACCACACACACATGCTATCGCAACAGCTAGACATGGGGGCAAGCCCCACATGAGGAGCAAGGTCCTCACCACACACAGGGACAAGCCCCACACGAGGAGCAATCTCCTCACGAGGACGATGTCCTCACCACACATGGGGACAAGCCCCACTCAACAAGTTTGCTTGAAAAAGAGAAACAAGAGAAACAAAGAAAAAGAACAAAACTGCTACAGGACTAGAGACTCTAGATGAAAACGGCATCGTGAATGACAAGGCAAGTGATAATAGTGCAAAAGATCCAGGGTTGGGTGCACTGGCTGCTGACCTTCTTCCTTCTTTTCCTTCTTTTCTTTCATATGGGCTTAGCAGGCACTCATCTCGCTTTTCTTTCCTTTCTCCCTCTCTTTCTTTTACACTCTGATACTCCCTGAAGGGCCCAGCTTCAACTCTTCAGCAGCACAGCTTCTTGCATGGGGTCCTTTCTGATGTGACACAACCTAGGACGTAGGCAAACAAGCACTTACGCAACCCGAACGAGCCGAAGACGGCGGCTAACTCACACGGCACTCACCCACTCACATTCACAAAAGACTTATGCACATGTATGTTAGACAGGGAGGGAAATGAATTTCTGGGAGCCTAATGATTTGTGTGTGTTTTTTATTGTGATTTTTTTTCCTTTTTCAGGAATAGCAAGAGCATCCTTTTACTCATTTATCTCATGCTTTAGTGATTGAATCTTGTTTTCAGCCATTTCTTTTGCTTGATTACATGCAATTCTTTTCAACTTCTCTTGTTCTAGATCCCTTTTCAAGTCTTCATGCATTTTGATGAAGATGGCTTGGTCTTCACACATGCATGAACTTTCTTCTTCAAACAATTCAATCTTAGACACAAGAACTTCATTTTCATGTTTCAAATTTTCATTTTCAGATTTTAGAACATGGCAATTCTCATAAGAACTTCCAGCATGCACAAGATGCTCCATCTTCTTTTTCAGATGTCTGTTTTCAGATTTAAATTTTTTGCAACTTTCATACAACGACTCATATGCAATCTGCCATTGTACACATGTAAGAGATTCAGTATCAGAGTCTACCTCATTTGTGTCGTCTTCATTTACCATGAAGCACAGATTTTGGACTAGCTCATCTAGTTCATCTTCATTTTCAGACTCTTCCTCATCCTCATCACTCCAAGTGGCGACCATGGGCTTCTTGAATTTTCCTTTCTTGAATTTCTTCATCAGATCGGGGCACTCACCCCGTATATGGCCAGGTTTCTTGCATTCATAGCAGATGACTTCATCCTTCTTGCTGCTTTCACCTTTGTTAGGACCTTGCTTTCTTGGTCCTTTTCTAAACGGACCACCGAACTTCTTGGTTCTCTTGACAAACCTTCTTGCCCTTCTAGTGATCATAGCGACAAGCTCCTCATCCTCGGTATTACCCGTGGAATCTTCCTCACTTCCTTCAGAATCTTGTGGATTCACCTTCAAGGCCAATGTTGTAGCCACCTTCTTCTTTTTGTGATCCTCCTCGCTCCTTTTGATATTGATCTCATATGTCATCAAGGAGCCAATTAATTCATCCAATGTCAAGGTGCTGAGATCCTTTGAATCCTCAATTACAGTGAAGGGGTGAATAGATCTGCCCCCTTTTTTGCGATAAACATAATGGAATAAAGAACTCTTAACACAATAGATGAACCACACGCGGTAGATGCTATAACAGATATGAAGAACAATAGATGAACCACACGCGGTAGATGCTATAACAGATATGAAGAACGAACCTAAACATGCATCTAGCGTAAAATAGTCACATATGCAAACCACAGACACGGAGGGTTTTAAGGTGGTTCGGACTCTACCTAGAGTCCTACGTCCACCCTTCACTGAAATCAGTGAGGCTTCCCTAGTGCAAAAGCACTAAACCGCTGAAACACAGCTTAAAGGCACACAAGGCCAAACCACAGATCAAAGCACAACCTCTGTCTGTCTTCCTACTACAACCGGTAGGGACGGTTTACCACAGACTAGAGCACAACCTCTGTCTGTCTTCCTACTACAACCGATAGGGACGGTTCACAGTTCCAACAAAGAGATGTCCAAAGTAAAAGGGATAACAAAACACAAAACTCAGACAGGACATAGGAAACTTAAGCACGATGGAAATATCTCTGTCTGAAATTTCGAGGGCACTCTTGGCTGCTCCCAGATTAACTGCTTCCTTGGAGAGTAGCTTCTCCTTTGCCACAGGAAGCTGGAAATGGAGCTTCTTCTTTTCGTAGGATGAAGAAGACCGGTTGTGGATGAAAGGCTCGTGCTTCAGCTTCTAGTTTTCAGCAGATGGCTTCCAGCTCTTCTCCTTCTTCTTTCTTCTTCTCTTCCACTTCTCTTTACGTCGCTCAACACCTTCTGTTCGAAACTTCTATTTTATCTGCTTGTCTTCAGAGTATGTTCTCCCACACGCTCCTTTTGTTCCAGCATATTTTCTCTTTTTGCATGCAAGGTACATGGTACGTTGTCCTTGATCTTGTAGGAAGAAATCTGGACCGTCCAGATCCACAGAATGCTTCCAGATCCTGAGAAGAGTGGCCATTGATTGGCCTAGAAGAGATAAGGTACGGTGACTTCTCATTGGCCTGCCAATCCTGTTCATGCAGTACACAATAGATTGAGAGTTCTTCCT
>JANBPO010007982.1:0-158131 GCA_024336825.1 Amorphophallus titanum | reverse complement strand
CCATTTGAATTTCCCTCCATCCCTACCCACCCCTAGAGTCCCCCTAAGGAGGGGAAGCCACTAGGGAGGCCGCCCCCATCCTCTCTCCTCCAACCCCACTTCCTTCTTCCTCCACCTCTCACCCTCTAGGGAAACCAGTCCACTCCCCCTCTCTCCCCTATGTCCAACCCCATTTCTCCCCTCCTCCACCATTGTTCCAGCTCCTCCACACCCCCAACACATCCCTCTCTGGGAATTCCTCCCCCCCATCATCATTAGCCACCTCCCCCTTTCCCCAACTTGAGTTTGGGAGACTGCCCCTGCTGTCCAGTTCGCCACCCAGAGAACCTGAAGACTGCAGAGGAAGCTGCGATGTTATCCAGGTGTTCCAAGAGGCACAAGAGCTACTCTTGAAAGTGTCTTCAATTCTTCTTCGCAACGGCGGTCGTCTCGCCCTGTTCCGAGCTCGTGGCTGTCCGAGAGAGGCAATCTACTCCGACTGCGCAGAAGGGCCCTGATCAGCTTCTAGAGATGACTTGCAGCAGCTACCACATTGTCTCTTCTAAAGATCTGGAAGCGGTGCTCGACCGGGGCATTCTACTGTGAGTCTTCCTCCTCCTCCAAGAAGCAGAGATCCATTCGGTGACCCGAGCGGTTTCTTCTCCTTTTTCTCCCCAGAGTGCGCAGTTCTGTCCTCCCTAGGACTGAACTGACACCCTATCAGTGTTCGGACTGTTGTGATCTGCTCTAACAACGGCTGGCCCCCCCGTGGGTCTTGTTTCGATGGCAGCTCGTCAACGGTTCCAACGCCACTGACTGTGCTCAATTCGGAGCTCAGGACTGTTCGTGGTGGCCTCATCTTCCAGATCCTGTAGTGCTGAGACTATCTGAGCCAGAGAACAGAGCCTCCGCTTCCTGCTCCACCGTGACAAGCGACGGCTTCCCCAGCTCCTGCCAAAATTCTTGTACCCTCCTGGGCCAACCCACGAAATTTTGGCACTAGTCTTGCTGACAACGGAGTTCAGGAGCGCCCACAAGAATTCTTGTATCGATCATCTGTCCTCTATTCCTGAGAGGGGATTGTTCAAACATGCAGTAAGCTTTACAACACAGTGACTCAATCAGCACGCTTAATAGTTTGACAAATCAAATGCATAGTGATTGATGTAGTGTTAGCATCATCAAAACAACAGGGAAAAAACACAACATCTTCCTCTCACGTCCCACGCCTAGCCACCCGTCTAACCTCACTAACACCCAACCCCCCCTCCGATCGCCGTGCCAATACCACAGACCCCCCTCTGGTGACTGTCGCCACACCTCCACACTACCACCCCACCTGCTAACCTCTCAGGCATCCCTCTCTCTCTCCACACCCCCTCTCATGTCACAGTGCCGCCCACGCCCCCGGCCACACCTCTCCATCTCTCACTCCCTCACACTCCCCCCATCTCCATCCCCCAGCGCGCGAACTCGATCTCTCCTTCTCTCCCTCTCTTTCTAGCCGATGCAACCCCTCCACAACTCTTTCCCATGTAAACCCACTCCCTCTCTTCCCAGCGAACCCCCATCTCTCCCCAGACCTCTCTTTTCCCCCACCGCCGACGAGCCCAGCACCACCATCGTTCCCTCACGCTGGTGACCCCGGCCACACGTTGCCACCACTTGCTGGTGACCTCCTCGCCTCACTGCCGTGGCCTGCCCACCATCTCTCTCTCCTTCCCACCACCATCCTCCCCGATGTGAACCCCCGTCGCACGCCCTCCATCCTGGCAGCACCTCCAGCAACCACCCTCCCTAATCGGCCAACACAGCCACAACCCCCCCATAGTCGGCACTTCACCTCCCCGTCGAACCCCCAGCACCCTCCGGCCACCTTTACCTCCGCCACCTCTCGGTTGCCACCATTGCCTTCACCACCTTCCTACACCAACCCACACCACCCTCCTTTCTCAACCCATCGCACCCCCTCTCTCTCTGGTGCCAACGCCACAGACCCTCTCCGGTGACTGTCGCCACACCTTCACACTACCACCCATGCCTGCGTCAAAGCCACCCAACCGACCTCCTTCTCTCTCCACCAGCCAACCACCCTCTCCACCTCTCTCCCCTCACATCGCCAACCTCCTCCCCTCACCAACTCGAGCTGCATCCTACCCTTCTCCAGGAGGGAGAGAGGTGCCGAGCCAGAGGGAACCATGGGTGATGTCCCCATCAGTTTCCTTAACGACTTGTCGAAGTCTAATGAGTGCCATGGAGTTCCCCTCAGCATTGATCTACTCCCACCGGATCTGTTCTTGGATAAGGTACTGGACTTCCTCACAGGACTCGATCGCGTGGTAGATCCAAGCATGAAAAGGGCAGTACCGAGGGTGACTGAAGTCCCAGTGAGTGTAGTCTGCCAGTGGGTCGCGGGGCATGATCTGTCCCCTCTCGACGAGAACATGAAAGAGTCACCGGGTCCTCTCCCGGGGGAAGGAGAGAGGTCTGTGATCGTGCCAGGGCCTCCACCTCGGGCACCAGAGCGAATGCTCTGTTTGACTGGTGTTAGACTCCTCTGCTTCGTCATCAGAGAGAGAAAATACCACCATCATGTGGGTCACATTAGTCGAATAGTGAACCACACAGGCTGCTTTGGCTGGTCTAGACCACGTATGTGGTTGTGGGGGATCAATAAGACCACTCTTCATTTGAAAAAGGCCGTCTCAGATCAGCTTCTGGGCCTGAGTCTTGAAGACGTAACAATCTTCAATCGGATGACCCAGAATGCAGTGGTACGGGCAATAGCTGGGATCATCGATTTTCTGGGCCTCATCCGGCTTGCAGACTTTGGGCAACTCGACAATCTTCTGGGCCATACAAAGGTCAAAGAGTATCTTCGTGTGTTCCTTCTTGAAAGAGAAGGGCGTCTTCATACACTCCGAGAAGGAGGGAGCGGCCGACTTGTCTGCTTGCTTGTTTGTCAGAGCCACTTGTTCCGACCTCCTTGCTGGCTTTGACAGTGGTGGTGAACTCAATGATGTTCACCTCCTTGTCGGGTTGGCACTCTCGCATCTGTTTTCCCTTTGCTGAGATGTAGCTGGGGTTATCGGTGAAGAACATCTCTATTTCGACGACTACCGAATTGAGCTGATTGAAGCCTTTGATGTTGGTGCCAAGAAGTTTTTCACTGACCTCGGTCGCCAAACCTCGGTGACATATAGAGAGAGAGAGAGAGAGAGAGAGAGAGAGAGAGAGAGAGAGAGAGAGAGAGAGAGAGAGAGAGAGAGAGAGATGCACACAATTATGTGTAGAGACATAAATCTAATTTTTATGTCACGTACCACACCTCTTCATTTGTATGTTGGGGAAGTCGTCCGACACTCGTGGAAGTCCACAATCATCAGAAAAAAAGGACATCATAAAGAGCCCTGGGCGTTACCTCAGGAGACAACCCTCTGATGTTTAAGTCAGCAACGATTTAAGAAAAGAACAGAGAATAGTAAGGAAGAGAGAAGGATAGAGGTCGTAATAGAAGATTTGAGAGACGTGTAGATCTTCCAGACGAGTGCTCGCCACCCCAAGAGGTCACTCGTAGAGTGCTCGCTGGGTCATAAGGTCATACATGAGGGGTTCTCTCTCAGAGCTTAGGCTTTCGTGGCCTCTCTTTCGCAGTAGAAAGGCTGGTAGCTCTATTCTCTGTGTGTAGCTTTTGGTAAAAAATTCACTGTATTCTTCTCTTCTCTGTCAAGGTCCCTTTTATAGGGAGTTGTCCTGCTGTTGAAGGTGAATCCCTAAGCAGGGAAGGGCGTAAATAGTGGAGTAATGTTCCCCGCGATCGTGACGAGAGTTTTTCGTTGAGGGGCGATTACTCCGGAGTCGGCCAATCCCTGGACGAGTCTTACGACGTTCGTGGGACGTGCTCGCCGGTTACGGGGTCAAAACCAGAGGCGTGGGAAGTAACGGTCGGTCGTCGGAGGGTAATCCGACGGTCATTGAGCATGGGCCAAAGCCTTTCCTACGCTGTCGAATCTGAAGCCGAATCGTAGTGGACCGCGTCTTCATGGGCCACAACTATCGGGCGTCCCTGAGTGTGTTATAAATTCTGAGTCGAATTGGGCTTGTTATAGATGGATCCATTATGAGCCGAGTTGTGGCGACCCGGGATCCGAGTACCGGAAAGGAACTGGCACGACTCGAACCTCGGCCCGCCTCCCACGAGTCCGAAGACTCGGAAGGGATAAAAGGATAGGTGTGGTGTACATAGAAATAGGAAATAAAGGCAGAGCTCCCTCCAGCTACAGTGCCGGTCTCCACTACAGATCGGAGCTCCAGAGGGATCACCCTATATTGCTGGAAAGCTCTTCTAGTCGGCTTCGTCTGCGAGGTGATCCCGCCTTCATCAGAGTTCGTGGCTGTCTGGGAGGTTCGTTCTCGCCGGAGCGCGCGACTGGCACCTGTGGAAAGACTAGAGCACCAGTGCAGAAGCTGCTACGGCCACATCTATGCTCCCCTTGGTGCGCCGCTTGGCCGGGGTGTTCTTCTACCAGTCCTCCTTCCAACCCAGTTGACGAAGCCTCATTCGGAGTCCAGAGCTGCCCGTTCCGAATTTTCTCTCCTAGGTGCGCAGGTGAGTCTACACAGAATCAGCACTGATACCCTGCTACTATTAACCCCCTATCTCTCTGCTCTGACCTCTCATGGAGGCCTTCCTGGTCGGAGATTGAAGGAGACTCATAGACGGACGCGTTGGCTTTGGTCCTGTACCATTCCGATTCTGGGAGCATTCGTGACGGCGCCAACTTCCTGCTGCTGCGCCCTGAGGATAGAACCAGGTAGAGCAGAGCCGCCCTGCCACAGAGTCAGCCACGGCCAGTGACATCTCCGGGCCATTCCCCAAAAATGCTGGAGACTTCCTGAACCAGATAGCGACGTATTGGCGCTGGTTTCAGCATCATCCGAGTTCGCCACAGACCGTGGAGCCGTCAACAGCAACCATTGGTCAGCCCGTTCCTGAAGCTGGCAGAATCGACTGAGTGACTTCTTTGGCAATCTTACGGTCTTCTTCCCCCACCCCGCCTAGCCGGCTTAACGCCCCTCCCTGCGTGGAGGTAGTATTTTGGTGTAATCTTTAATTTCCTTCCCTTATTCCAACCCCCCCTGTGCGTGGAGTAGTGCATGTATTGTTAATAGGGGAAGCGGCATCGATGCATTGTGTGGGGAACCCACACTTCCCCGCTCGCCCACGTCTTCGAGCGGAGTTGATTTCTTCAAACCAACTAGGTGAACTCTAAACCTTGCTCCATAGCTAAATCTTGTTCATTTAATATCCGCGACGTTGCCTCCCCAGGATAATACTGCCTACCTCCATAGGCAACACGTCACACCAAATCTCATCCTGGTAGGCGTGGAACTGTAATGGCACCAAACATCGCAGCCTGACGGGAATAGAGGTGGAATCAACCCAAGAGACACGATAGGGGGAGGGATGGTCCACGGGGGTCAACCCAAGACGTGTGACAGTACCCGTGGAGATAGCATTAATACAACTCTTGCTATCAATGATCACCTTGCAGGCTTTCCCACCCAGCCTACAAAAGGTATGGAAAATGGTGGTGCGACTCCAGTCATCACTCACCAATGGCTGGGTCAAGACACACCTGACAACACCCAGCTGAACATCACCCTGGCACTGCGTGGCCTGGACATCTAGTGGCTCGCCCTCCAGCAACTTATCAAAAAACTCCTCAGCGAGCTCCTAGTCAGCCTCATAACTAACAGGTACAATCTCAGGTCCGGGCTCACTAATCGAAGAGTCACCCATGACCAACGATGGTCGGGTAGGACAACTAACAGCATAATGGCCAAATCCACTGCACCGGTAACAGTCCTGATGGGACCCGGAGCTCTGGGGTGCCCCACCGATCATCGACCCCTTTCCCTTGTCATCACGACGGGCCGGGGGTGGTGGAAGATGAGGGCGGGTAGGAATAGTGGGCTGCTGGGGCCGAGGGGGAGGAACTGGAGCCTGGGGTCGAGGGGGATAGTCTCTCGACGGGGGAGGACGTGGCCTAGGAGTAGGGAAGTCCTGGCGAGTGGGTTCTTGTGGACGGACCACGGGTCCCCGAGGATAAGGTCTAGCCGTAGCACGTGGGTCCAACCCACGAGTGTATGTGGGTCCCGGGCGCGAGATAGGAGCAAACTCGGACTCAAAATCCTCTAACTCGCGAGCAACCTAGTAGGCCTCCTCTAACGACTGTACATTGCGGCGAAACAACTCATACTGAAGATTCCACCGTAGACTCCGATGGAAGCGAGAGATAAGCATGATAGTCTCCTCCTTGAGGCCACATCGGAGATAGTACTCGTCAAATTCAGTGATGTACTCGCTCACCGTCCGGCTCCCCTGACTCAGACTCTACCACCTATCAATGAGCTGTTGTTTGTAGGTGGTAGGAAGATACTTCTGTCGGAGCCTTTCTTTCATGCCCAACCAAGTCTCAACTGGGTTTTGATGTCACTACTGTAGTAGGCTCTCAACGTTGGTCCAATAGGTTTGGGCCTGACCAAGCAGCTTCATCTTGGCATATCGGACTCTCCGGTGGTCGGACATCTCGAACCACTCAAAATAACCATCCATGCTCGCCTCCCAATCAAGATAAACCTTGTGGTCTAGGGACCCATCGAAAGTGGGAGGATCCACCCGCACGGACCTAAGGACACGCTCGTCATCCTCATCCCTATGGTGCCGGTAGCCATCCCACACACGACCATAACCCTCATCCTCATTATCGGACCCAAAATCATCCAACTCCTGAACACGTGGTCTCCTATCGTTAGCCCTAGGGTGTGCGGGCCATGGAGCAGGGTCAAGTGGGCCTTGGGCCTGCTCGTGGACATCCTCACGTGGAACTCTACCCTGGTTGGGCTGCCCAACCAGACCTTGGATGGTCCGATTAGAGGCCTCTATCTGACCTTCCATGCCACCCATCTGATCCTCCATGGCCTTCATCCGGCCATCCATTTGTGCAGTATGATCCCTAAGGGCCTGATCGGTCAAGTCTAAGCTTCTCCTGAGGGCCTGCAGCGACTCCTATATGGATAAATCACCAGGGGCTGGATTTCTACGGTCGGCCATCGGGACCGGGCGTTGGTAATCAGTAGCACGCCGAGTGGGTATGCAAGACTCTAAGGGACAAGGCCAAGACTCTAACTAGGCACAACCGAACATGATAATGAAAATGATAGAATGGACTTAAATGTGCCCTAGACAACCTAACGACGCAAATGACCAAGGACCCCAATTTGCTAGGACAAACTGGTTCCCTAAGCTCTGATACCAAAATTTGATGCGGGACAGCTAGGTGGCCTAGGACTCTATATGAATATGCTGCCAAATGGACAATTGAGACTAGCGGCCTCGCAATCTAATAGGATGGCGGTACTCAACACCATGGCTCCCCAGTGGGGACTATGCCAAAGAACACGCTACTACATGCTCACAGGCATTCCCCATGAGGGAAGCGTGCCGATCCGCACGGCTGAGACAACCGGCGTGGACTAGGTAGTCAACTCCCACACTCGTGACTCAGAAGAGCCACGGGATGGTCTCACTCCCTCACTGCACTAATGAATAAATATAGCGAGCTAGGTTCCTAACAAGCACTCAAGCAGCGGCGTCAAGAGTAAATACTAAAGGAGTAAGTATGACCATAGGAGGAGTGTGTGCGTACCTCCACGCTCGTGGCGTGGGAAAGAGGCCCGGCCAAGTCACATGATCACTGGCACACAACAATCAAGTACAACCCAAAAATAATGCCCACTCATTGCAGGGAGGTAAAAGGCTACACCAAAGACTCCGGGATCATGCGAGGTGGGCTGATGGGCACGGGGTCGGTGGCGCTCGTCGACCACGCGTAAGGTCGTCGCGCCTGGGCCCGGGGCTGAATGCAAGGACGGTGAGGCCGGGGCGGCCCTGGGGTGGCTGTGGTCCCTGGGATGTGCTGACGGGTACGCTGTGCCACCAGGAAGAGGGGGACACCGTCGGCTCCATCGATGATCTCCGAAGTGCGCACCGAGGAGGCAGACTGCTGGTCAATCTGCGCTAGCGCTGGGAACAGCCGGAAGGCAGCTCTGAAACACGACCGTCGTCACATCCGTTGGTCGCGAAACTTGGAGGGAGCTCTAGTGGGGGCATCCCTGAGACGCTCGTGGAAGGGGAGCTGCAGCTGGGCTCGGTGGCGACCGTGGCACTCGGGGAACAACCCTTGCGCAATCTGGCCTGTCTGCCTGTCACTGTGATAGGAGGCGGGAGAATGGCTAGTATGTGGGCTTTCGGATGGTTTTTGAGGTGGGATTTTCTCTGGTGGATAGGTGGGGTGCGTGAGGTGGTGGGGTAGCAGTGGCGGGGTGGCAGGCAGTGGAGGGTTTGGGCGTGGGTGATGCAGGGAGTGGAGGCTCAGTTCTGCAATCCAGTGCAGTCAGAACTGAGAGCTGGGAAGCGGGATGTGGTAAGCTGAGAAGATGGATTCTTGAGGGCGCAAGAAAATTCCTGAGGATGGTTCGGTGAGTGCCGGGTGAGTTGGCCACCGATATCGGCCCGTTCGACTTGCGATTGTGCTTGCTTACTTAGGTCCGAGGTTGTTTCACATCATAGGGCCAAGTACCCCCCACCGGTGCTCAAAGAGGTTCCTATCCATATAATAGCTATGCCCATCAACCTTGGGCCATTGAGCCACCTAGTTGAGTCCGGGGAGATCCCTTTCAGTCCAAGTCCGGACTATGGACCAGCGTTTCACTCACCAGCGTAGGAGATGTCCCATGTGTTGACCAGTCTGGCACTAACAAGACCTGGCATGTATCGAGCCCTATATAGCCCATGGTGCCTCACCCTCGTTCTCTCACAACTCTTACAGAATAACACTCTCAGCTCGCTGAATCAAAAGAAAAGAAGAATGTAGAACAGGACAGCCATAAGGGAGAGACAAAGTGAAGAATGAGGAGACCCATTTATTACCCCCTAGGGGAAAAGTACAAAGCATAGATTCAGTCATCTGTCTATAAAGATTACAAGATAGGAGTGGTGTCAGCACCTTTGTTATGGTACAAAGGTAGTGAACCCTACACAGGGCCACCTCCCAAGTCCATTAGGCAACTTCCAAAGGAGTCGTCTACACCTCCCTCCTCCCTGCCCGTTCACAGAGAGGTCTCGTCAGTAACAACTCCTCTCAAAGGCATGGATGCTAAGATGCTTTCTCTTCTGCGATTGAAGACAACTCATGTAATCGGCTCACCATCTCTCCAACCAACGAGAACCCTCCTCCAACGACTACAGCACATATGTGAAAGAATGGCAAAGTCCATGGCCAACCTTGAGGCCCTGGAAGCCCTATTTAAAGCAGTGGAGAAGCGCCCTTTGGAGTCACAAGAGGGCCATCCAAAGGGACACCATCCTCAAGACACGCGAAGTGCATTAAAGCGACCTCAATTGCTACATCCTTGACACCGAAGCGACGGATCAAAAGCTGAGACACACTCTAACTCCCCAAATGACCTTGGAACCATGCGAAATCGCACGAAGACATAGTGGACCAAAGAGGTTCATTAGAGTCAGTTTACAAGTTTGGGCACACCTATTTAGGCATGCCTGCTCCAAGAAGACAAAAAGAAGAATAGGCAGAAAGCCAGCTAGGAGATATCAACAACTTAGGCCTCTCCATCGACACGTGGATGGACTACCCCCATTCCTCGAACGGATGGGGGAACCCCAGACTACATCCCTTCGTAGGCTCATCCTATGCCCCCAGGCCACGCCATCATCACATGGACATCAGTGCTCGGTGGATCGCCGATCTATTAACAAGACCATTTAAGTCCCCGCGCTCCACAGATGCCCTACGGGGAAGTCCAGAGTTGTGCTCTCTTCCTCTCTCCTAAGGCAAGAAGGGCCCCAAAGTCCTCTCGAGCACCAAGCACCGAGCACCCTCGCAACTTGAGAGTTGTTGACATCTAAAATATTGCTATACGGCGCGCACGCTGTAAGAGCTGGGAATTTATGGCCTGGCAAGAAGAAGCTAAAGAGAGTTCGAAGAAGGGTCCTCTCAGACTACTGAAGCCTCAGGTCACCTGACAAGAGCACTAGGGATTCTGCAACGCATCACCTCAGGATGTTCAAAAGAAGTCTACAACAACCGGCAATGCCGTATGGCCTGTCAAAATCAACAAATCCAACAAATCGACATCGACTCGATCGTGCCAAACAACTTCGTCCGAGTAGGATAAGAATATACTAGGTGGTCCGTCACCTGATAAGAAACCCTCCCGAGGTGAAGGAACGTCCCTAGCTCCTCAAGACAAGGTGCCGAAAGCCATGTCAGTAAAAAACCTGAGAGACCCGACTCGAGTACATCTTCCTACTAGAAATGTCCATAAGTGGCCGAAAATATGCCTAGCTAGGGTGAAAGTACTCTGAGTGGTGACTCACTTAGTGAGGACTCCGCACACATACACAGAGTAGGCCTGGTAGCACAAATCGCAGTGCCGAAGGCCATGACAGTGGGAAACCCGAGTGACCCAAGCCGGGTACACGTGTTGTCGAAAAAGATCCGTAAGTGGCTGAAAAGCTGTCCAATCTGGGTGAAAGTGTCTCAAGTGGTGGCCCACTGGATGAAGATGACTCGCATATGCACAGACTAGACTTGGTAGCACAAATCATGGTGCCGAAGGCCAAATTAGGATAAAACCTGATTAATCCGACATGAGTTCTGCACGCATCGAAAATCACTCGGAATCGCAAGTCAGGGCTCGGAAGTGATGAAATCTACACTCTGAGGCTACTCCATTAAATCCCAAGTTGCACCGGATGTCAGGCTTTCATCAGAGTCAGTTCTGGGGTAACAACCAAAAAAATACAAAAAATGCCCTTAAGATGAGTCGACGCCCCCCTTTGTGAGTCGGCACCCCTCCTCTCAATACCCTAAGTCAGCGGCCCTTATCCATGAATCGGCACCCTCCCGTTGGATGGGCACCCCTTTCCTGGCAAGTTGGCACCCGCCTTCTGCAAATCACGGGGCGGTGGGTCGATGCAGGGTTGCCCATCCTGTCGCCCATCTGATCCCCTATTTCCCTATAAGAAGAACACTTACTTAGAGCACCACAGAGAATAGACAGGAGAGAATGAAGAGAAGGTGAGAAGATACAAGAGAAGAGAGGAGCCAAAGGGCAGGAGCTAGAAAAGAGAGAAGAGGGAACAGGAGAGAGTCCATCGCTTCCCAGTCACTCACTACTACTTGTTCCTGGGGTTGTGTGAAGGAGAGTTCCCCTCTAATCCCTGATCCGCCTATAGGTGGGTGCTTGCTGTAATAAGGTCCCCAGAGGACTGATAGTTCCCATCCTCACTCTTTCTGTTGTCCTCTACTTTCGCTTATAGTCTTCCATTATGTATGTTCTCTTAGTTGGATTCCTATGCCATGTGAGTGGGGAATGCCCCTTGTATCACTGTTTGCTTCCAGAAATGAAATTCTATTGAGTTTACTTGGTGCTTATAATCGTGCTTCAAAGAGTGATGTGTTGAGCATTCATATTAGTCTATATGATTCCTCGTCTTGCTCTTTCGTGTTTTCGCGGCCCTCATGTTTGGTCTCCGATCAGTTAAGATAGGCATCCCGAGTGTGAGGAGGCCTCCCTGAGGCTATATATGCAGCTATAATCCTGTGATTGCTTGGGTGCCCGCAAGCTGTGTATGGGATTCCCTGATCGGAATGGCTATTAGCTACGCCCATGTGGGCAACATTAATTCCCCCCCTTATTATTTCTGATGGACCCTGTTACTTCACATTTTTCTCGATCCTATTGGGATTCGCTGGTCTTGTCAGCTATGGCGATGTGGGGGTCGTGTTAAGTCACTCACATATGGCTCGTTGCCAAAGGAGGTGGTCGACAGCCCCTTTCACTCACTCCCATGAGTTGTAGGGGGTCTGGACCGTTCCTCCTACATCTGATAGGATCTGGATAATCCTCCCCTTCTCCTACGCGTATGCTTTATTTACAATTGCAATCACCACCCCGGTCCTTGGGGTTAATCACACACTCGCACACATTCTGCTTGATTAGTGAATGCTTCGAACACGACATGCCCACTAGGACCCATGGTTCGCTGATGTCTGCAGCATAACCTGTGGTCTTTGGCCTTGGGGCGACAATACAAACGATCTACTTCTCTCAACTAATATTGAATAAGCATGGGCCCATCATGACAAAAGGGGGGGGAATCCTCATTCACCGATTTTCTTTCACTTTAGTAGTCCTGAACTACCTTGAGTTTCCGGAGGTCTACCCGGCCTTGGTATGATCTCCTGGAGATCACTCCCACGGGTAGATAATAAACGCCACCTATGTGACAACATAAAAAGAGTTGGGACCCTTACTAGGCTAGTCCTCAGGGTTGCCACATCCATTCTGGGTCATGAGATCACCATGATCAGCCTCTCATCAATTATGGGTCTTACTCTAGGGTTTTCCCATGTGTAGGCTCACTTTTCTCCTCTATGACCTTCTGAGTCACGGGGAGATGCTGTCTAAATCCTCTCAGGACTTTTACAATCGTTCAGTTGGTTGTTTCAGTTGAATGTCTTCCATTTAAATTTGAATGGAGTTAGAATTGATGCTATACGCACGACTCTGAATGGTGCATCTTCAAATTCTGTGCCTGTGCTCGAGTACGAACCTTGCACGGATGACTAAGAACTATAATAAGTCTAATGTAACAAACACCAAAGGCAATTGCCAAGCCTCATTCATCTCTGCATGTTTAAAATGAACGGTTCAGAAATATAAGTCAATGTCATCCTCAAGGAACCTCAACTGCGTCAAACCCCCTCCTTAACCAATTTCCCCAAGAGCTCCAACCTAGGCCAAAGCTTCCTTGAATCAACCTTAATATCATTTGGATTGGCTCCCCAGCCAAAAGAATGGATACCCCCTTTAAGATCCTGCGAGTCAGTGCCACCCGCGCTGACCCAGCCTTTCACCACCTGTTCCCCCATTTTTTTTTAAAAAAAGCATCGAATCGCCTTAGGTCAGTGCCCCGTCACACCGAACCACCTTGGGTCGGCGCCCCACCGTGTCGACCCGCTTTACTCTCGCTACCCCCTTTCTTTCGAAGGCGCCGAACCACCGCTTCATCCACACCGACCCATCTCTTCCCATCTATCATTTTTCTTCTAGTGGCGTCGATCCACTCTAGATCACACCGACTCACTCCTCCTAAACACCAAGTCATTCCCTTTTGATCAGGTCAACGTCTCGTGCACCGGGAGTTGCCTCCAGCCCTTGAAAATACGTAGAAATCCCTTTGAATGCTAGACTTGGAGCCGTACTCTAAATCAATAATAGGAATAATAATAAAAATGATGTTGAATTTCTTCGATGATTTGTTCATTTCATGCTTACACATCTACTTGTCTGCACATGTGCATCTTTAATGTATAGATATACATGTATCTATGTGCATTATTACATGCATCTTCATCTTACTACATGTCTACTTGTACCAACCCCTCGGTATATCAAATGGTAATTTGCGGAAGGTCAGATTAGGTCTGATTGGAAGCTCTCACTACGCATGATGGTGGTCCTCGGACCTATGTTCTCTGCCACGTACTGGAGGTCGGGTCGGTAAATATAGTTATATTACATGCTTGAACGCATGTTTGAATCTTGTATTGCTAATAATAACTGTTAATTCACAAACATTTATGCATTTTTTCAGCCCCAGTGCCTCTCTATCTTGGCAATTAATCAAGGGTTTTCCTCCTTCTCGGAGGATGTAATTAACGTCATGACCTTATGGTATGATGGACTTTCAGTCCCGACACAGATTCCACTTTCGTCTAACCAAGTCAGATTGAGCACATAATAAATTTGTCACACATGTGACTGGCACGCCTACTCGATAAACAAATAAATCTAATAAATCCCAATTCATTAATAGATAACCAACCCTTTATTAAAATACAATCCCCACAAGCTAGCATGCCAGGTGGGACGAAGGTCTCCCTTCATCTCTTTACCAAGATAAAAGGGCCCCGAGGCCCTCCCAAAGATTGTTGATCGTTTGTTTGTTTCTGTGATCATAGGAAGCAACGATGGCTGTTGGATTTGCTGCATTGACTTTCGGCCCTGCGATCGTGGCCAACCATGCTACCTGTGGGTACCTGGCAGTACCGACTGTGTTTGGCACCTTCCCACTGGTGGTCTGCTTCCCCAATTTCTTGGGGGTAGCCTTCACTGACATGCTGGAGGTCGAGGCTCCAGAGCCGATCAAGGAAAGCACCAACAAGCCCTGGATCACCAGCACCCGAAGCGACAGAGGCCTGTCTAGAGGCCAAATCCAATTTACAAGTTGCATGGTCCACCATGTGGCTCAGGGGGCTCTCCCCACCCACTACAAAAAGTCCGAAAGCCGCCGTCAAGGAAGCTTTCGGAGGAAAGTTACCACTCTTATCATTGGATGATTGTCCACATCAGGCAAGTCTATTCTTATTGGGAGCGTCCGCATCTTTTTGGATGGGCGTGATGCCCAAGTCATTTTGGATCAGGTGATCCCCACCGTGTCGGTTCGCAACTCCTTCCAGGCACTGTCCGGGACGAGAGTTGAGAAAGAAGAAGTTGGCCGCCAAGGCCAAAAGGAGCTGGCCCCAAGGCCAAAGATATTCAAGCAAGTATGGGTCCCTAAGAAGACCCAGCCAGCGTGTCAAAATGAACATGTTCACTACAACCCCGAGCCTACTGAGGCGAGGAGGAAAAATGAGAGGGCTTGGCCCCGAGAAGAGAGGAAACGGCTGTGGACCCTCCACGCCGTGCTGCCTTCAGGGCCTGCACCTGACAAGCCAACGTCCCTACAGTAGGGAAAAGATTCAAGCAACCCGATAAGAGAGCCCGATTGGCTTATATCCCTCCGATGGGAGGTCGACAATTATCCCCGATCCTCCACCAAGGACGGGGTCAAGAAGAGATGACCGATATGGTCAGGAATTGTTTCAAGGGTCTGGGAAACCCCGCTTTAGGCCAGCAGCGGCTGCTCCAAGTGGCTATGGCTAAGAAAGAAGACTATTTGCCGATGGCAGCAGAAGAAGAAGAGGAAAGAGGCATGACATCATCTATTGATGACAATGGATATGAAGACGGCCCAGATTACAAGGCCGATGAATCCCTTCCCAAGCGGGAGGAGAAAAGAAGAATCCTTGTGTTTGAACGATTGACTTTCCCTGGCTGAACAAAAAGGAAGGTCTGCAGACAGAAGAAAAGGTTGCATGTCTTTGCCTACAACATTGCCAGAGTGGCCAGCAGATATGGGGGTCTGCCTGAGGAGCTTGTTGAGTAGAGTTCAGCCACCGTGACCTCCCTCTCGGTGACATGGAATCTCTCTCTAAACTTCTTCTGCATATCCGACCAGTCGCTGATCGACCCAACTGGAAGGCTGGAGTACCATTCAAAAGTGAGTCCCGTTAGCGAGGACCCAAAAAACTTTAGTAGGTATGACTCGTCTGCGGCTAGATCGCCCATGACGGTCATATAATAAGCAACATGTTCCTTCGAGGAGCCCTTCTCGTTGAACTTGTCGAATTTGGGCGGCTTGCTGATCCCTGGAGGGAGCTGCTTGGCTACATGGTGTGGCGGGTATGGCACCCGGTAGGCATCAAATGCGACATATTCGCCTTCACTACGCTCAGCAAGCTTCAGCTCGATCATCCTTTCTACCATGATCTTGTTGACAGTAGTCGGGTCGACCGGCTCTAGGTAGAAGTGTGCCGCTTGCAGGTAAGGAGTGACCAGAGTGGTCGCCTGGGGAGGAGGCAGCACTAGTGGAGGTGGTTGGTGCACTTGCGGTAGAATTGGCAGCATCAACATCTGAGGTAGACGATGTTGGGCGGTTGCCATGCTGGGCTCTACCGGCTGGGGCAACGTGTACAGCGATGGGAAGTCGCTCGGGTTGGCGCCTCCTCGCTATGATTTAGCTTGCATTTCAGGTTGTTTAAAAGCCAAAGCTTGTTCTGTCTTCTCCATCAGCTACTTCTTCAGGAGCTCTATCTCCTATTGGTACTTCTAGAGCAGCATTAGCACAGATGGATCTGCTGTCGTCATGCTAGGGATGGCTTCTGTTGTCTCCCCTGAAGCTCCTTCAGATGAGATGTTTAGCGACACCTCCTCCTCTTCAGCTATCACCACATTTGCAGTGAGGGTAGTGACTTCTTCTTCAAGCGATATCTGCTTTCCCTTTGCTATTCTCAGCATCTCCCTTGTGGCTTCCACCCTTCAGGTATTTGGCCTCGGCCTTTCAGCTAATTGAGCCAATTCTCAGGGGTCACCAGGCAAACCTCCGTATTTATCAGCCACTCTGGCCATGTTGTAGGTGAAAACCAGCATGTATTCAGTTATTGTATTAGAATCAGTTTGGAAGTTATGTTTGATCGTGTTTAAGCATTGATGGTTATTGTAATAAAACTTGAAGTCTTTCTTGATCAATAGAAGTATTTCTTTCCATAGCACCTATGTAATTGTTTAGTTTAGCATATTAATGTTACTTCTAGCTAGTTTCTAACTGTACGTCCCAATATTTCACGTTGGGGCGTGACAGAACCATACTAAGGCGGGGTCGTCCAATGATCTCCGGAAGAGGTATACCAGAGATCTTTGATCATTTTGCCAGAATGAGGACTCATACATGAAGTCCTTCAGATGAATGAAGGGGTTGCTTGTACCAGTGTACCGTTAGTATGTTGGCATTTCAGAAGGGGGAAGATGGAATACCTGAAGGATGGGTAGAGAAATCTCAGGCGTGGACTTGACATCTACGATCTTCTTTAAATCTCGAAACTGCTCATCCATCTTATTCATCTTATGAAGGAGGGATTGGGTGAGCTCATCGTTAGGAGCTGGTGGCGCTTGCCACTGAGGGGGTAGAGGCCTTATGGAAGCTTGAGAAGGGAATCCTGGATGAGAGGGATATTACGGCCTGCCAGCAGGTGGAACTGGCTAAAATGTTGTATGAGGAATTAGTGGAGTTTGAGATTGGGAGGGAATTGGAAAGAGGGAGGCTGCAGACTTGCTTGCCTGAGAGGGAAGGAGGAAGGAATCGACTGTATAGGCTCCTGAGTAGGGAGAGTAGCCGGGGTTGGGTCTTGGGGAGCAGAAGAACAAATTTCCCTTTTAGGACTGCCTGAAAGGCTCGGACCTGCTCGGGATTGAGCTGTGTATTAGCGAGGACACCTAGCAGGGAGGAGATGTCTTGCAGCGGGGATGCTTCCCCAACGGTGGTTCGCACCTCATATGAGGGCTCGCGGGATGAACCTACATCCTCAGCGGGGACATGTCTCTCCTGGTTGCTCGGGTTCGGATTCTGACTGTTCCTGGATATTTTCTGGACTTTTTCGAAATGCAAGATTTTACTGGAACGTAATAACATACACACCCAAACAATAAGCAGAGATTTAGCTCATCAAATATTCGGGTCATCACCCATTGATATGTTGCACTAGCATTCTTTAGTCCAAACGACATCCTTTTGTAGTGATAGATGCCCTTGGGAGTTCGGAAGGCTGTGTGGACCCGGTCATGCTCCGCAATCCAAATTTGGTTGTAGCCGGACGACCCATCCATGAATGACAGGGCCTCATGGCCAGTTGTAGCGTCAATCGTGACTTCCATTATTGGCACTGGAAAGTCATCCTTGGGGTAGGCTTTATTCAAATCCCAGAAGTCGACACATATCTAGATCGCTCCATTCTTCTTTGTCACGGGCACGATATTTGCCAACCACGTGGTATATTGGTTTTCTTCAACAAATCCCACATCGATGAGTTTGTGCACTTTCGTGCAGATTTCAGTAATGAGCTCTAGCCTCATGCGCCGCGATGGTTGCTTCACCGGGTCAGCTTCTGGGCTTATCGCCAGTTCGTGTTGTAAAACTGCGAGGCTTAGTCCTGGCATTTCCTTGTAAGTCCAGGCGAAGCAATCCCGGTACTCTTGTAGCAGCTGAATGTACAGCTCCCGCTCTTCTGGAGATAGCTGGGCACTGAGGAAGGTAGGCTTGGGGTTCTCCTCACTTTCCAGATTGACTTCTATCAACTCATCAACTGTAGGGCCTCCGTCTTCTATTTCCGGGGGTGCTGGCTGAAGGTCGATGAAATCCGGGATATCATCTTCGAGGTCAAGAACCTCAATTTCTTCATTTGACATCATCAGAGCTTCTGGAGGACTCCCTGCTTCATTTAATAGTGACAGTGCAGATTGTTCCATCAGCGAATCCGCCGCTGTTACAGCTTCCAAGGGTGGGTGAGCAGCTTCGCCCTCTGTAGATAAGGTTGCAGCCGTGACAGACTAGTGATTGTTTATTGTTGGGCCGAAGCAGCATTCCAGTCTTGTAGTAGGAGGTGAGGAGGTCTCGCCTTCTGAAGCAGCCATATCTTCAGTAAAAGTGGCCTTTTCTTTCTTGGCAGCATGCATCTCTTGATCGGAGTCGACTGAAGCTTCCCCGATCGGCATGAGAGGTAGGACAAGGATGAGGAATGAATAAAGAAAGAAAAAGGGGGGGCATAATGAATGGAAGTGATGGGTGATGAGGACTACGAGGGGACTCTACTACAGTTGAAACTAACAAGACACCGATAATTTCTAACGAAATTTTAGCAGAGTTCCCCCTAGGCTAGAGGCGTAAGGGGAAACACTGGTGTGTGCCCACAAGGAGTGACGGCCCCAACAAAGTGGCGGTGGGTCCTGCGGGGCAACACCAGAAGTTCTCAGCTACAGAGGTCTGCTTCTCTCCCTTCACCAGCAAAACACCCAGAATGTCTTCCCCGGTACACCCTGCTGGAGGCTTCCCCGGTACACCCTTTATGGGCTTCCCCGGTACGCCTATCAGCATCTTCCCCGGCACAGCCCCTGTGGCCTCCAGCGACACACCCTCTATAGCCTTCCCTGGCACAGTCCAGGCGACCCTTCCCCGGTACACCTTCACCCTGCTTCACGGGCACAGCCTCAGTGCCTCTTCCCCGACACACCTCGGCGGAGCCCTACTCAGTACACCCGTGGCAGCCATCCCCGGTGCGCCCAGTGGTGGCCTTCCCTGGCACACCTGGCACCACTCTACTCCGGTACGCTTGTGCCCCAATCCCCGGCGCACCCATTACCATCCTCCAGCGGCATGCTGCGAAGCCCTCTCCGCCAACACAACCGGTAAGATCCTCCCATGACGCCCAAAAGAAAGAGGGGAGGCGGAGAAAGAGGAGAAAGAAGATGAACGAGAGGAAAAGACAGAGAAGAGGAGGGGAAGAAGGGGAAGAGGAGCCTAAGGCTCTATCGCTCCCGAACGAAGAAAGGAGAGATGAGAGAGAGAGAGGGAGAGGAAGAGGGGAGCCGCTCGCGGTGGCCTCCTCACCCTGACGAGGGAAGACGACGACAACGGCCGTGGTGAGGGCACTCGGCGATGGAGAAGATGAAGAAGGAGAAGAGGATGAGAGCGTTCGCCGTTCGGTCGCCGAAGAGAAGGAGAAAAGAGAGGGAAGAGAGAAGTTTGAAAGGGGGGGTGGTCGTTCGGGCTGCCCCGCCCCATAATGTCAGGATCATTCGGTGTGTTCCTTTTCTGTTGTGATGTTTGTCTCGATCATGTTGTACTTGGCAGTGTTCACCGAAAGACTTTAATCTACAGCACCTTGTTCGAGAGTTTTCTTGTAAGTTGTTCAGGTTTCTATTGACCTTCTGCGTCGGTGTGTTGACCGTACACGCCCTTACGTTGTTTTGGCCACTCTAGCTTGAGTCTATTTCAGCTCCTGATGTGTCTCACTTCAGTTGAAGTGCTGGCCTAGATTCTGTATTTGAGAAGTTGCTCAAGCGAGCTAGGATTTTCCCTTCCGGGTGAGCTTTTGTTGCTGAGCTTATTGCTTCTCGTCCCTTCGGGTGGAATCTTTCTCAAGATTTACGTTGGAATTTCTATCTTAGTGATGCTTCTGCCCTATGTCTGCTTAAGTGTGGACAGCTTTATTTTGAGTCTAATATACTCTTCGTTTATTGGTTGCTTAGCTTTGAACTCCGTTATGGTGTTGAGAGCTATAGCGTACCATGTTCATCATGCCGCATCAAACGGCCGATGTGTTGAGAAGACTCATTTATCATTTCAGGATGTAAAGGTAAGCTGAGATTAGCATTTTTCCTTGTGCTTTGTGCTGAAGTCGGTACTCCTTCTTCATTGCACTTAGGTTCCTTGTGATCGGTTGCTCGCTGGATCAGTATTCGTGTCATGTTAATTGTGATTCTAATGAGTTGCAGTGCCACCATACGTGTGCTGAGATGCAATTTCCGAAGTCTTTCCTGATACCTAAGTGTGTCGTTAAGGGTGCGCAGCGGAAGTGTGTGGGTTGGCTACCCACTAGTCGAGGATCGTTATGGTGAGATTCTCGCAGGTCAAGAGGTTTTGCTCCTTCTCAATGTGACTACGTCTTTGATGTGACACGGACTATGGATGCAAAGGTACCGATCGACCGAGCCTCGGACCTAGACTTGCAAGCACACTTTCAAGTTGGCGGACTCGATGTTGGCAGACCGATATCACAGTACAACCCTTTCCCGTGGTGGCTAAGTGATGGTAGGGTGGGTCCGAGGGTCTAAACCCTGCTGACCCAGCTAGTGAGAAGCAGCATAGACCCATGCAAGGGCCTACCCATGGCAGCTGAAGTGAGCCCACTGTATAAATAAGCTAGGATAGCTGGACCGATCCTCTTTCCCTCCCATATCTCGCTGATCGCACTCAGCTGTTCCTCTTCTAAGAAATCATCTACTGTGGGGAACAATAGGGCTCCCGCCAGGCAGATCACAAAGGCCTTCATCACGCTCGCCATGTCTTCTTCCTCGGCCTGACTCATCTGCTTGTACACCCATGCTGCAAGCTTCATTAGATTAATTCCCTTGTTCACTCAAATTTGATTCATGATGTTGGAACTTGGAATCAGGCCGGTAAGGATCTCCGTGGGGACTATTGGTTGAGTCATGATCGCCATCTTTTCTTCATCCCCTGGTTTCGACCTTTTTAGCTCGAGTAGCATCTCGGTCTCTTCCAGCAGCACCGTAGCTTTGAATGTGGGGAATAAGAATGTGTGGGTGTCAGGATGTCAGATCTCCACGAGAGCGCCAATCACGGCCCAGTCCAGGTGCACGTCTTGATAATGTTTTGCATGAGTGACCAGTCCTAGAAGATGCCATCTCGATAAATAAGCCCTCATATCTAAAGTGATCTTGGACACAAGAAGGGGTAGCCATTTGTTCTTGGTGAACCTCTGGCGCCAAGAATGTTTGGATAATTCTAAGATTGAAGAGGAAAGTAAAGATCAGAAAATGAATGAGACATTGCCTCTACATGAGGGTGAGGAGCATGCTGGAATGTCGTAGGGGAGGCTTTGGCGTTAAAAAAAAACAAACAAAAGAGAAGTTTGAGGGCTGTGGAAGTGAACAAAATGCAGGTGTAACAGTGAGCAGACAGAAGAGAACGAACCTGGTTAGCCATAATCCTCCTACTGACATGACCTACAATCTCCGTGATCCAGGGTAGGGCCATCCTAGGCCTCTTCCCCTGGTTCCGCATTGAACGATCCATGAGTGTCTCTGGAACGGGGCTGCAGGACAGTGGAAGACATATGCAATGACTACCTAGACTCAACCTGGCTCTGATACCAAACTGATGATGGAGAGAGAGAAAGTTGATGTGATACTATTCGCTGCCCTCTCTAAAACCATTGGCAGCATTTTGAGGCTTGGATCTGCATTTCATGGATGTGCTGTCACAGCACACATGGAAAGCATGTTCACATCACGTTGGGTGACAACTTCTCTCTCTCTCGCGTCCAGCATCATCACAATCAGCCAGCTTCTTGCCCTTCTGGCAGGGACTGTGAGGTGGCAGAGAAAGGACACTCCAGCTGGCAGGGTCACCCCCAACCAAGAACTCCTTGGCCTCTGCGAGTGTGCAACAGATGAAGAGGAGAGCGAGGAAGATCGAGAAGTTGAGAGAGGAGGCCATCTGAACGAGGTGGAGATGGGCAGGAAGTAGAAGAAGGTGGTCCTTGTCTTCTCTTTCTACCATACACACAAACGCAGCAAGCCAGCGAGCATGGATGGCTTTCTGTGGTAAGTGTGGGTGGCCTGCACACATGGAAGGGCTGCGTGCTACGGGGGGCTCGAGCATGAGAACGCCGGTGATGATGCATATCTGTGCAGTAAGCAATGCAAGGGGCTGTGGCGAGCATGGGGGGCTACCCATGCAGAGATGCTGGGGCGTTGCAAATGATGGTGCTGCATTAGCGAGGGAGAGAGATTGATTGTAGGAGAATAGGAAAGGTTGTCACCCAGCATGATTGGAACTTGCTTTCAATGGGTGCTTTGATGGAGCATCTGTGGGATGCAGATCCAACTATGGAGACACTCAAAATGATGCCAGCAGCTGTATAGAAGGCAGCAGATGGTGTATATATATGGAGGAGGAGGCCTAGATGTGGAGGAAGCATATGAATTTGATCACGTACACGGTGAATTGAGGGTGCAGATCAGATCAGCAGGTCAAAAACTGTCAGATCAGATGATTCCAATCCGACCTGTCAAATCTTTATATCCTTGCTTTGCATAACCAAAACATTACTTGGTCTCTAGGGAGATAAAATTGAGATTTTCGAAAGAGAAACAATCTGATTTAGATCTTGATCTATATTTGTTTCCTAAACCTCTTAATGGAGGGCTGAAGATGAAGACCACCCCCTTTCCCCTCCCATTTACCTCCTCTTCCCTCCTCCCATCTTCAACCTGCACCTTCAGATCACAGGCAGCAAAAAACTATTCACTTGAAGAGGCAGCTGCGACTTCATCCCTATGTTTCTGAAGCCTAAAGGGTACCTGTGGAAGCGTCTCTGAGTCATCTTCATAACGGTGGCAGTCTCATCCTCATCTGAGCTCGGAGCTAGCCGTGAGAGTCATTCTTCCCTGACTGCGTAGAAGAGATTCGGCCAGTAACCTGAGGCTACTTGCAGAAGCTGCCATGACTGGCCAACTAAATATATTGAGGCGAGGCTTGGCCAGGACCTTTGACAGTGAGTCTTCTTCCCTATCCAAGAAGCGGGACTCCATTTGGCATCTGGAGTGGCAACTTCTTAATTTTCTCCCCAGGGTGCGCTGTTTTGTCCCTTATTGGACTGAATGGACACCATGTCACTGTTTGAGATTCTCCGGCCTACTCCGACATCAGCTGGCATTCCCGTGGATCACGTTTCGAAGGCGATTTGTCAAAGGTCCCAACTCCTTTGGCCGTGCTCGATTTGGAGTTTAGGACTGTTCGAGACGGCCTCAGCTTGCTGCTGCTATGATCCTGTAGTTGTCTGAACCCATAAGTAGAGACCCTGTTCAAGGCTTTTCCCTGACCCGCACTGACAACCTGGAATTTCACTAAAATTTAGGCGACATCCCGGTCCAGTTACGGAGAGTTTTCCTATGGTCTCGTCAAGAAAGCAGTTCGGGAGTGGTCACAGTGGCGCCGACATCGCCTGCATGTCCCCTATTCCAGAAAGAGGACAGAACTGACTCCGCCTTTCGTTGAAGCTCCTCGCTCTATTCTTTCCCTCCCCGCTTGGCTGGCTGAAGGCCCCTCCCTGCGTACAGGTAGTTTTGGGTGTAAGTAATTTAACCCCCACCCCAAGATCCCCCTCCTGCGAGAGGCGTAGTGTTGGAAACTTTTGGGCAGGTCAATGCTACACCGGCGCGGCGAGCGGGTGCATACCCTCGCCTCCTCACTCACCCACGTCTCCGAATGGAGTCAGTCTCGGTCGGGTGGATGTTGACTTGGCACTTGACGATTTCGCCTCTAAGGTGACCTTCTACATCATCGATTCCAACACATCCTACAAAGTGTTGTTGGGCAGGCCCTCGCTCCATGAAAATTGGATCGTTCCCTCAACCCTCCATCAATGTATCAAGTATATAAAGGATGGAGAGCAGTGTGAAGTCTTCGCAGATCTATCTCCATTCACTCTAGCAGAATGCAACCTGGCCGATGCTGCTCTCTATTTCAAGGGAATCAGCCCTTTCCCTATGATTAAGAGCAAGAGCTACGGTTGGCTCTCAGAAGAAGAAGAGGACGACCTCTTCTCCATCAACGAGGAAAATGCAAAGCTTCACTGGGTACGCCTTAGCGCCAAGTCAACCATAGACCGCCCTGAGCGGCGCAAAGTCGATTTCGAGGCTAACCTCATTAGCCGAGCGATCGACAAGAGCATATGCCTGCCACCAAACTACATCCAACTCGTGTGTGCCTCAGACGAGCACAGGGTCTAGCAGGTCATGACATTTATCGTCACTTACAAACTGCAACACCGGTCTAGGAAAAGGTCTAGAATGGACAAGTCTATCATCTTCCACAAAGGAGACATGGTCCCTCTAGCCCCACCAGAAGATGATTTCGGCTAGCCCAGGCGAGTCGACAACGCCCGTGAAGCTGTCCAGATTCTAGGCGACCTGTCACCTCGCATCCAGGAGATGTGCCTCAAGCAGCACATTCCCCTGTGGCAGAGCTCCGTATAGCAGAGGTACTTCCAAAATCTCTGGACACCCTCACAAGTGCGGGGGCAACCCTCGTTCTCCCAGAAGGACACCAGAGGTCTCGGCTATGATCAAGACCCAGACTTTTGTGTCTACCATGTGGTCCACGTCGTGGGACCGATGCAACCAGCTGCTGACCCAGTTGTTGCCAACACCAAGTTCGACAGCTTGGGAGATGAGGGAGTGGAAATTTTAATTCCACTCTCAGCCAGGACCAGTACCCCAGTTCCAACACCTGACAAGGCTTCCTCGTCCATCCACAAGGATGTTGAGATGGACGAGAACAATTAACCATTTAAATGATAGAAAATAAAATCATATTTTTAATTAACAAATTAACTATAACAGACAACTACAGAGTCTAGTCCAACAAGTACAATCTATAGGAAAAGAAACATACTCTAACATCGAGTACACCAGTGACTGGCGAAGTTGGGCATTAAGAACCATAGCACTGCACCTTTGAATCACGAGGAGGAACCACTACACCAGAAAAGAAAGGGGTGAGCCTTATGTCATTGGCTCAATAGGTGTCCCGCGGATCCCCACCACAAAACAACAGTGGTAAACCACAATGCTAACAACAACAACAACAATAGTAACAGGAGTAACAACAACAAAAGCAATAGCCGTAACGATAGCAGTCAAAGAAACCATGGTTCGCTACAAGCTACTCCTAACGGCAAGGAAAGCAAGCCCGATCTCACACTCCGGAATCACTGAACCAACACGAAGAAACTCTGGCCACACTGCCAGGAAACACCATGACACCTCTGTCGCACAGGCTCGTCCTCACAGACAAAGCCCAACTCAAGACCACACAGTCTGAGAGTACTAACACATACATGACCTCACCAGTGTGTATTCTACACTGACTATGGGTGAAGCCTCAGTAACTCTACCGAAAACCTTAAACTTCAGTGTCAAAATGACACACAAAACCACTCGAGAACCACGTTAGGAATGTCACGTCAAGAGAAGTACACATCAAGAAAGTCACACGCCAAGAGAGTCACAAGTCCTGTGATAGGAGAACTAGGCCCACTTAAAGCAAGATCAGATGCATCCACTGACGACTTAATCCGCGCCTCAAGTGTCTCCCTGCTCACCCCAGTTGGAAATCGAGACACTGTACAAGCAACACTAAACAAACCAAGACTAGTCGGGTGTAGACACATCAAATTTGACATCATCTTGAGCACATCTCATGTTGCCTTGCAATGCCCCAATTTGACCCTCAAATTAACTTATTTAAGTGATTTTTCTCATTTTTCTTAGATTTTCAACTTTTTCCAACTTCCCACACGATTTCCTATTTTTTAGATTTTTTTTATTTTTCTGGGCGTCACGTGGTTCAATGTAGAGGACCTGGACCGAGAGCACACCGAGATAGCAGCATTGGCTGACTCTTCAGGCTCAGACAAGAAGACCATGGATGTCCAGAGGCTTGCGAGGGCTGAGAAAGGCATCTCCTTCGATCACGCCACAGGGGATTACAAAGTAGATTTTCTGAAGGGCAGGCACCTAATCCGCTTCTTTAAGTAGATGCGGTCTCAGGAGAAGCAAGAGCTACGGACAGTGAGAGAAATGGAGCATGCAATTCTGCTAACTCGGGACAGCTTGTCACACGTGGTCCCTAGAAGCATCCCAATGTATTTGGTAGGTGAGGCCCGCGAATGGGAGCCTGTACTGGGGCTACAAGTCGTGCTGCCGGCGGAGGACAAACTGGTGTAGACCCCCGGCTTCATTCCGGCCAAATGGGACATGGCCACAGGACGTGTTCAGGGTGAGCAGCACCGCTCTGGTTTATTCTTGGCTCTGTTGAACTGAGGCTATAGAGAGGAGCCATTCGTCCTGGACTACTTGGCAATTAAGTTCAAGCATGATCTGGTGCTGGGCTGGTTCGGAGAGCTGAAGCTCTAGGATGCACACAGCTTCAGGGAGGGGGCGGTGGAGTTCGCGAAGTATGTACTATTCAACTACGCTCCGATCCTCATCTGGGCCGACATATACCACAGCATCTACGCCTCGCGGTATGGTTATCCCATCTCCAGAGGTCTCTGCTGCGACATGATAGAAGTGTTAAGCGCAGAGACCAACACGTTTTACACAGCGGAGGGTGAGACATCCCTGGACTTGTGGAGCCTCAGCCAGCTCAGTGGCTTGCCCATTGATGGGGAGCCCTATGAAGAAATTTACCTCTCCGAAATAATCAAGGATGAAACCAATGGGGATGGCTATTATGCATTGGGTTATTCATATCGGTACTTGATGAAGGCATACCGAGAACTATACCAGCTGGCGCATGGTGAGAAGCAGCCTCGCCGCGGGGACCGGAAGAGAGTCCGGATGACTTTATGGCTGCAATACTTCTACGACGGGCTGAAGAAGTACAATGACTTTCCATGTGTCGGCACCGTCGTCGCCCGCAAGAAGCGTGCCAAGCCCAATATAGATGTGAATATCCCCTCCAAGGGGCGTCGGAGCGGGCCTAACCCAATGGCAGTCGACCCCTTGATTCACTGTGCGGCATATCTGACATACTGGCTGTGCTCATTTGCAGTGCCGTGCGGGGATGAGACGGTGATTCGGCCAGACGCAATCTACCCCGCGTGCCAGATGGCGTGGGGGATCAGGTTATCTCTATGCCCAGCTGCCCTCTTCTTAATATACAAAGTGCTGGCAGACATCAGTACCAACCAATTTTCGAGGCAAGCCCAGGACGTGTGCCCCCTGAACTTCTTTAACGTGTGGGTTTGCTCCTTGTTTCCAGAATTTTCCCCGCGTGCTATTCAAGGCTGGGGGCTAGTGCCGAGAATGCTGGAGTTCGCCAGTGTTAAGCCGGGCATCACCTCCCAAAGACTTTACGACATTTGGGGCCGGCTGACGACAGTCCCTCAAGATGCTACAGGCACTATTCATTTTTGGACACTGGCCGCGCACTCAAGCCCCCTGGTGAACAATAAGAGGGAGTGTAAGGATGATTAGGTGGAGAAGTGCATCCACCCGATCAGCCAAGAAAATGTAGTCCGCCCGCTATTAGAGCCCAAGCTAAGGGACTGGGTGTTATCAATCTATCCAAGCATGTTGGTGTTGATGTGACACCACCTTGGGGGTGATAGTCACAAGACCGAAGACCCCTCGGACCTAGCAAGCAAGTAGTGCACGGACCGGTGATTTCACTCGAGCGGACTCACTCGCGTAGTGCACACTAGTGCCCGTAAGCGAACCGGTGATGGCGGGGAGGGTCCGAAGTGGGACCTTGCTATTCCAGGGGTATGGCTAGCTTTGGACAGACCCCTAAGGGCCTGGGATGCCCACTCTCACAGGTGGCCAGCATGCCGAGGGTGTGGGATGTAGTGTCTCGCTCACAACTCACCTGCAGTAGTCACTCGATTGATTGGCCTTTTGGACCGGGCACTCACTCACTGCCGACGGGCAACTAAAGCGATACTAAACAAGCAAGTTAAGACCAGCAAAGAAGGGGACCGAGGCTCACCTGATCAGCGTGAAGATGCTGAACCCAGCCGGAGACGATGGTCAGCGTGGCGGCGTCGGTATGCACCCGTACGCCGTGTTGGTGTCGCTTTATCCTAAAATTTAAAATGGTTACAGCACTACACCTCACACAACAGGGGGTTCTTGGGGTGGGGATTAAGTGTTTACAACTAAAACTACCTCCACGCAGGGAGGGGCCTTCAGCCGTCCAAGCAAGGGGAGGGGATGAAGCTAGAAAATTATTGTGCCGAGCCCCCATCGGCTGCTAGCTTCTGGAACCACTGGACAGGCGGTCAAAGATGGCGCCGCCACTAACACTAATGTGCTCCAAATGAGCTGAAACTAGTACTAAAATCTTATGACTTGGACTGGAAAGATGTCTGAATTTTCTTGATTTGCCCTGAGAAGGTTGCTGGCCGGGGCAGGACTTGGAACAGTGCTAGACAGTTCTGGCTCTGGCCACTCATAGGGTAGTACTGCTGGAAGATGGAGGTGCCACGGACAGTCCTGAACTCAGTTGGAGGCGGGGCTGGTACCGTTACGACCACGGACAAGCTTTCTTTCATACGAGACTAACGGTGCTATCAGCAGATATCGGGGCTGATCGTACTGGTCAGAATGGTGGAGGTGGGTCCGTACAGGAACATGGGAACCAACCTGACACCACTTTGGAAGAAAATTCAGAACTCTGGATGCTGGGGTCCAAACTTCGCTCTGCTTCTTGATTCTGGACAGTGACTCATAGTGGAAGACCTCAGCCAACTTTCGTTCCCAAATCATTAGGTTGCTGGCCGTGGGAGTCATTGGAGTTAGCTTCAGGTTGGCAGTCTAGAGGTAGATGCGCAGTCAGGGGACAATGACTACTCCAGACGACCACGAGCTCTAACTGGGATGAGACAACCTCCGATGCAAAGAAGGCTCGTAGTCACTTCCAACAGTACCACTTGGGCTTCTTGAAACATCGGGATGAAGCCACAGTCACCTCTGCAAGTTGCTAGTACTCTACTGCCTGCGACCCAGAACTGTAGGTTGAAGAGCAGAGGTGGGGAATGAGGTAAATGGGATGGGAAGATTGGCATCACCGCATGACCCCTGCTACAAGGGTGAGGTTTGCCAAAATGAAACTCCTAGGTCAAGCCAAGACCTATTGGTGTAACATTGAAAATCTCCTAGTAAGGAGATGAGAGGAGCCCATAAACACATGGGAAGAAATGAAGGAGAAACTGAAGGAAAAGTATCTGCCACCCTCCTACCATCAACGTCTTCTAGACCAGTGGCAGAAACTCACCCAAGGTGGAAAATCCGTGGATGAGTACATTGCCAAATTTGATGATTTCTTCTTTCGGAGTCAAGTCATCGAAGACGTCTCCGTCACCCTTTCCCGCTTTAGGGCTGGCCTACACGAGAGCATTCAAAGAGAACTGTTTTTACGAGAGGTCAACACCCTCGAGCACGCCTACCAGGTGGCTCGAGATGTTGAGTAGTTTTAAAGGGTGGTCCCACCTCAGGTACCCACTTACCGCCAACCTGAGTTCCGAAACCCCATAGTCCGCTACAGTGAGAAAGCTGGCCCATCCACTTATGCCCCCAATTCTACCCCACTTCGGGCTGTTGCCCCTACTGCCCCGGTCGTAAGGAACCCTCTACCGGCACCTGCTGCTGTGCCCAGACTAGAGTACACCCCATCAACTGATAGGAGGGATGACAAAGAAAAGGGGCCCATCCCTAGCACCTCCCAACCAACCCCTGTCTCGGGAGTCCGCTGCTTTAGGTGCCATCACCTAGGACATGTTTCCTCCAACTGCCCCACCTGAGCCTTGGTCATCACCGACCCCCAGCCTGTAGAGCTTCCACCTCAGGAAGAAGAACCTCTTGAGAGATATGAGGCTGACCCTGACCTCATCGCTCAATTTGAGGAACTAGATATGGAATTTGATAGCACGCATGTCGAGTACATGCAAGTGGGAGATATTACCGAGAGTTCTAACCATGAACGGTTGAGTGTAGTTCGCTGCATCCTAGTACACCCTCAGGAGGACGACTGGCGTCGAACCTCCATCTTCCAAACCTACATCATGGTCAAATCTCAACCCTGCAAGATGATCTTTGACAACGGGAGCTGTATCAATGTTAAAACTTACATGCCAATTAAAACTAAACTCATAAAATCTTGCAGAATTAAACTCTATGGTTTAGTAATGCGGTTGTTCTAATAAGGTTCACACTCAAACACTTAACCAGCTAATCTTCTGTGAATCTCACTCAAACACTTAACATGCACAGCCAACCAGCTTACTCTGACACTTAGCAGGAATCAAACTGTAGAAGATTGAAACACACTGTAAGTCAGAACTATCAATGAAATCGAGCATAATCATACATCTAACGGATGACGGATAGAAATCAAACCACAATGCACAAGAGGTTTTTAGGTGGTTTGGTCCTCCAGACCTACATCCACCCCACACTCAAACCAGAGTGTTGCTTACTGCTGCCTAACAGCTTGAACTGCTGCGCCTTACAGCCTGCGTCCGCTAAGCTATACAGCTTGGCTTACATCCGCTGAGCATCACAGCTTGCTAACCCGCTGAGCATCATAGCTTACTGTCTGAGGTACATACCTCACCCGCTGAGCATTACACCTTGGCTCTACTGACACACAGCTTGAAAGAAAATCAGAAATGGAAAAATAAAGATGATAGAAATTCAGCTACGGAAAGCTGGAAATAAAGCACAATAATGTAGCTCGCTCAGGAGTAGTGTAGCTCGGATCTGATCCAGAAGCTACTGGTCTTCCTTCTCCTTCAATCTTACTACTGCACTCTCTCACTGTCTCTCTCAAAAACTCTCTCAGTTTTTCCTCGGTCTGCTCTTATCTCTATTCCTTTCTAGTCAGTCTCTCCTACTCTCTTTTTCTCTCTCCTCCTTTCTGCAGCCCTACAGCTTCATCTCTTTAGCACTTCTCATCGAAGGATGAGGTAGTCTCTTTATAGAACATGGGTGCTGGAGGTACTTTGATGAAGACAATGATGCTCCCTCCATCAGATGGCTCCACATGGTAGACTCTCCAGACGTGACTCCTCCTTGGATCATGTGCCTATAGCTACCTTGGATCACGTGTCTGTTTAAGTTGAGACTTGAGCCACATGACTTGACCCTCTGCACACTTAAGTTCCTGTCAAAAGAATAGTGCAACACTTTGGCTAGAACCCCAGGATGCTCGATCCTTGTTCTTGATTTAACAACCAGATCGTCAACATACACTTCAATATAAATGTGGATCATATCATCAAAAATTACCATCATAGCCCTTTGATAGGTTGTCCCGGCATTCTTGAGTCCAAAAGGCATGACCACATCACAGTAGGTATCCCATGGTGTAGTGAACGATGTCTTCTCTTGGTCTTCTTCGGTGAAACGAATCTGATTGTAGCCTGAAAAGTCATCCATAAAAGAGAGAGTTTCATATCCTGCCATATTGTCGATTAGCACATCAATATGAGGGAGGGGGAAGTCATCTTTAGGACACGCACGGTTGAGGTTCCTGAAGTCTATACAAATCCAGACCTTTCCATCTTTCTTCATTACTGGGACAATGTTGGCCACCCTATTAGAATAGAGGATGACCCTAACGAATCTAGCCTTGTGAAGCTTGTCGACCTCCTCTTTCATCTTCAATGCCATATTTGGGTGGAAACATCTCAACCGCTGCTTAACCAGAATGGATCCTGGCTTAAGCGTAAGCTGGTGTTCAATGAGTGCAGGGTCTAATCCGGGCATATCCTCATAACTCCATGCAAACGTGTCCTTGTACTCTTGAAGAACTAAAATAATCGCCTCTTCTTCAGAGAGTGACAAGTTGTGACTGATGAGGATAATCCTAGGGTCTTCTTCAGTACCTAGATTAATTTCTTTGGTAGGCTCTTCTACTGAGGCTGACGGTTCGTCGAACCTTCTCATTCCACTAGTAAATGCGTCAGCCTCGTCCTCTTATTCTTCGTACTGTTCGTCCCCCTCTTCAGTAGGGTCTTCATCATTCATAATCTCGTAGATGCCAAAACCCTCATTAAAAGCACATTCATCCTCATTTTCTAATTCCGGCAAGATAATCGGATCCTCTATGAATTTGGGAATGACTAGACAAGCTTAGGATCTCCTAGCTAGTTCTCTGAGAAACCTACGGGGAATTTGCTTACCCTTGAATTTTCTATTAATTACCCCAGGACTCGAAGAGGCAGGGGAAGGGAAAGGGTCAATCCCAGTTCTCAGGCAGACCCCAATCTACCCAGTCAGCTCTAAGCTAGAGGAGTCTGCCTGTTCAAAATTCAACCACGGCAGATACAAGGACAGGAAAATTCCTGTAACTACTGGTCTTTGTAGATCTTTGAAGGAGCTTCACAACGATGCTAGTCTCGCATCGATCCGACATCGGGTTTGATCGCAGCAGACGTTTTCGCTGGGTCACACAGTTCTGAGACTGTAGAGCAGGTCCGTGGATAGCAAGCAGCCCCAGGCCGGCTACCTCGCCTCCCACAAGGCAAACCAGTGTGTCCCCCTCTTAGGGATTGTCCCTCCAGGAGTCCCCATCATAGCGGTACCACTCTCGACCCGATCGGACCACTGACCAGGACGTGGACCCCATGATTGGAGCGCATGCTACCACCGGAGCTGCCCAAATCGTTGCCCGTCAACCCAAGCCCGCTACTCCCAGGTCCCACGTGTAGCCCTTTACCTCCCTGTATGGAGTGGGCAGAGAAATTCACTTATGTAATTTAATCACATTTACTGTACCGGGAGTTACGGTCTTAGCCAGGGTTGTCTTCCCCATGCCCGGAGCGTGGAGGTACACTCGCCACCCTCCTTATTTGACATTTTACTTACTTCATATATGTTCTTGAATGCCGCTGCATGAGTGATTGGATAATTAGCTCCTATATTATTTCAATCACCACTACGAGAGAGTGAGCGAAACCCATCCTGTGACCCAATCTGGGCACGAGAGAGAGTTGGCCACCCTAGCTCATTGTTGATTTCTCAACCGTGCACATTTGTACGCTTCCCTCGCTAGGGATGAATCGTGAGCTTGCCTAGAGTCTCAGGTCCCGCATCAAATTGGTACCGAGTCCGCATCATCGTCCCGCATCAAATTGGTATCAGAGCATGGTTGAGTCTAGGGTAGTCTTTGCATAAAAATAAAAAAAAGTGTCTTAGTTTGCATTTCATCCCAGTACCAGGTATATCAAAAGACGTTACTGGAAAGATAGGTTACGCCTATTTGGAAGGTAGCCCCTTGCGTGAGGTTTCTACCTCCATTTAGAATACAAACCTCTAGATGACTGATCTCATTATCACAATCTCATCATGATCCAGTCATCATAGCTCATATTCAGGGACTTCATCATATTACAACATACACACTATAACGTGCTAGGAACATAATGAAGAAATGCCATTATTATTATTACTGAATGAAATTGTACAAGAAATGCTGCCATCACAACACTTGTGATTGGCTTGTAGGGCATACATCTCTAATAGTCGGGGCCACCCCCAACCCTCAGACATATGGCGACGAGCCGTTTCCCTTTAGCTCTCGGGCCAACCTGGAGCTACTCTGCCAACTAGCCGCGTAACGTGGCACATATCTTGAGGCTAGGCCTATGTGCCCAGAATGCCTCTTCTTAGCTCTCACGAGCTCACACCCCCAACCCAAGGCCCATTCTAGGGCCCCTCAGCCAGTTATCCGGGCCGTTCAATGATTTGAGGTGTGTCGGGTATTTACCCGAACACCTTGCGAGTGGTAGCTATGACTCGACAACAACAGCCTCCACGGGCTAATTCCAACACCCCAGAGCCCCGTGTCCCTTAAAGGACACCCTCAAATGATGAAAGAAGACCCCCGAGGGCCATCCCTCAGGGTTGCGACATGCCAGGGGCCAGTTCACCCCAGGGCGCGGCCTCGCCCCCAGGGAGGGTGAACTCCCTGGGGCCCGTGCCCTCCTCCCAGCCCAGAGGCCCCACGACCTTCCCCAGTCTCGATTCCGTTCAATAACCCATTCCCGTGCGTGGTTCGTGCAAGGATTCGTTCACCGTACCCATACGTGGAAGGAGCCGCGAAGAATGCTCACGAGAAGGTATGTGGGTCAACCCTTAGTCAGCATGCACAAATGCCTCAGCCACACGCGCAAGCATCCACGTATCCTCCCAGAAGTCTTGTCCTTTTCTTCTTAGCCAAACTAGGAAGAAAACACATGAAAATAGGGATTTTATAGAGGTGGGGACCACCCACTCTCTCCCTATGTCCAGCCCGCCTAAACCCCATGAGGGGGGGGGGGGTTAGGCGGACCAGCCTCACCCCCTGAGGTTGGTCGCCCTTTCCCCAGTGGAGCCAGAACCTAGTTCTGCTACTCCCAACTACAAGACAGCACCAGAGGCTCGATTGGCAGACATTCTAGCACCATCCACAGCAAGAATTGGCTCGAGGTGTCTTCTGCAAAGTCATCCTCCTTCGAGTCTGCAATGCTCCAGAAGTGATCCCGCCTCGTTTCATCATCGGCATCAACCGCAGCAGGCGTTTCTGTGCAACTGCACCAGAACCACACCAGATTCTGAGGGTCACTTGGCAGTGACTACACCATCCACCCCTGTGTGAATCGGCCAGAACCCTCTTCAGAAGAGTTCTGAGTCTTCAAGCCGCCATCGACCCAGGGGTGGTCCTGCCTTCTTTCGACATCGCCTCCACCCGGAGTGACCATTTTCCCTCGATCGCACCAGACTTGGAACCCTCTGTCTGCCCAGAACAGACTGCCACCTAGTTGGCCCCGATATTCCATCCTCTGCTCAGTTTCAGGCCCAGCAGTCTTCTACAAATTCGTGACTCTCGACGATATGAAGCCTACCCAAGTGGTTTCGTCTCGTTCCGACATCAGCACAGAATATTCCACTATGGCCATCATCAACCTGTCCTGCTATTCACTCAGGAACCAGAAGCTGACCATTTTGGCGACCACGACTGGCACGGTGATCCGACAGTGGCCAGATTCTGAGGATACGTATTTCCCTCTGTCTTATACCATGCAGAGTTGGTCCCACTGCATTTGGAGCTCTACAGCGAGCGTACCAGTCATCGCACCTCGACCGCGCCAACCTGTCTAGCGAGACAGACCCACGTAGGCCCTCCACTGTGACCTTCCCCGCCTTCCAGCGACCTCAGATTGGTGTCCAGATCTCAGGTGTTCTTCAGCATCCACCAGGCTTTGTCCAGGCACTGACGGCACCTTGTTCAGACATCGGAACTAGGCATATGGTATGGAACAAGCAGGCGTCATCCCGATAAGGCTGTGCAGATCGGCCGTTTGGATTCCCCTCCCCTTGTTCCCCCCTCCTGCGTGAGGGTAGTGCATGTATTAATTGCCCCATCCCCATGTTCCATGCCGCTGCATGTGAGTAGTTCCTAGCTCGATATATTTATTACACCGCTGCGAGAGAGGGCGAGATACCCATCCCGTGACCTGACCCGGGCATGAGAGAGAGCTAGACCACCGTTGACTCACTGCCGGTTCCTCAACCATGCAGGTCCGACGCTTCCCTTGCTAGGGACGTACGCGAGCTTGCTTAGAGTTCCAGGTGGCCTCGAGCCCTCGTCGCCTCCGTCCCGCATCATGGCAGCCTCTGGACTCTAGCAGGGTCGTGCTGATCCTGGGACAAAAATCTGGGCTTGATTTGATGGAGGGTGCAGCTATCCAATTTGTGGCTGGAACGAGGCGGGGCTGGAGTCATCACTAAGAAGGACGTCTTAGGGATTCTCCAGAGCTGGAATGGCCCCATTCTGAGGTGGGATACGCTGGCACCGTTGATTCTTGTGAAGTCACGCTGCCCAGGATGCCGGTCGGATAGGGGAGGCTTATTGGGGGCGTAACTCCCAATGGGAAGATCAGAATGAGGTGAGACCAATCTTGACTGAAAGCTGACTAACCTCAGATTAACTGTTCCAAATTTATAGGGCAGAAGATGATGGCAGAGATCGAGGTGCTCCCTGTGGTGGACTACTTGTTCTGGGCGCTGGTGACTTGGACTGCAGGATAGGCTTGGGTTGTCGATGCCGGTGCTCTCGACTGGGAACTCCAAATGGGTCAGGACCACTTTTGGCTGAAAGCTAGATGACCGTAGTAAGGATTCTCCAAGGGGCTTGACCAGAAGATAGGGGATGAAGCCGGAGGAGCTTCTGAAAGTAGCACATGTTGCTGGCCGGACCTATCCTGCGTAGTCGGTGAAGAATGGCTCTACCTGGCAGCTCGGAGCTCGGATGGAGGCGAAACCACCTCTCCTAGAAAGCTCGCTGGACTACCTTTCCAGAGGTGTAGGGCTTATCACCAGACTCCTTGCAGGGACGACAAGAGATGGCCTGCAACTAGGACCTCTTCTGCTACCAGCGAACAGGGAACTGTAGGTGGAAGATGATAGGTGGGAAACGGGGTAGATGAGAGGGGGTAGGGGTCAGCCTAAGCCAGCCAAGACCCTTTGAACGATTGGGTTCTGCCTTGGACCCTCGCCATCATCGCCCGGTCGCCTTCGGGGGATCATGTGCGCCGTGAGAACAAGCCGTACGCGTGAGTCCGTGATCTTCTTTATATGCTTGCTCGTCGAGGTCCTAGGGTTGTCATTGCATCCAACAACATCATAGGGCTGTGTCACATCACGATTAGCCAGGGGCAGTTCCTGTCAGGCCACAGCCAGCAGACGACTACCCAGCAGCAGAGCACTTTCCAACTTCCTTCTGGTAGTTTGGGACCTTCGACTCTGGTGGCGTCAGCAATAGGTTTTGCATCTTTCAGCGCCAAGGTCAAGAAGTTCTTTAGGAAGGGTTTTCAGAAGAAGAAGAAGGAGGGCTGAGAGCAGCGACAGACTTCTTCGGGCAGTGTTCAACAGCCGGGACCTCTTCAGCGATAGGGGTCAGTCGGTGGTTCTCGTGCGGGGTGTCCCCAATGTGGTGATTCTCATCCTGGCAGACAGTGTACGGTGCCGGTGGTTTGCTTCAGATGTGACCAGCTAGGTCACATGGCATGTGACTGTCCGCAGCGGCCGCGTCAGCCACCCCCGTTTCCTTAGTAGCAGCAGCAGTACCCACAGCAGCAGGGGCAGTACCCGCCACTATCACGGTTAGTGAGTGTAGGCAGGCAGAGTGCTCGAGGCCAGATTACTCATATGACCAGGGCAGAGGAAGAGTCGTCGCAGCTTGTGGAAGGTACTGTTATGATTTTGGGTTGTGCAGCGCGAGTTTTGTTTGATTCCGGTGCATCGCACTCATTTATTTCGGAGGATTTAGCACTGAGTGTCGAGGACCCGGTATCCCAGATGTCTTGTGATTTAGTGGTGGAGTTACCTTTCGGTGACTTCATGATCACTCTGTATTGCTTCAAGGAGGTTCCGGTCTAGATCGAAGGGCGGAGTTTGCCAGGCAGGTTATATGCGTTGTAGCTTCGGTATTATGATGTGATTTTGGGCATGGATTGGCTCGAGGCCCATGGAGTGGTGGTGGATTGTGGAACGACCAGTATTCTCGGTGGGTGGCCCCACACCACCAGCATTCACAGACCGGGTTTTCTTAGTCTATCACCTCGGAGCAGAATCATCTTCGGCTCTCCAAGAGAAGCAGCGTCGTAGCCGCAAAGGCAAGTGACCTGCTGTTGCCACTAGCAACTCCGGCAAGACCATCCTTGTCGAGGACTTATGAATTCACCTGGATGGGGGCGAACCCATTGTACCTCCAGAATGGATCATCTCTACGGTCCCTACTACCAACCGCTTTAGCCTCCTGCGGTGAACACGGGAAGACAAGGCAGAACTCAAAAGGGCGAGCGCTTCGGCAACGGCCCAAAGGCACCAGTGCCAGATCGGCATCCCAGCTCCCAAGTCCCATCGGAGAAATAGGGACAAGGGGGGCCAGCAGCCCGACTTGAGAAGGATTTGGGTTACCCCAGAGGAAGATCAAGCTGTCCGGGAGGCACGTCTCAGCAACCCCTTTCGGGCACTAGGACGTCGCGCCAAGCAAGTTGCGACTAGCCCTATAGCCGCATCATCTGACTGCGCCCAGCCCCCCATCACCTCTAGCTCAAATAGACAGAAACAGTGACGGGCTCATTCTAGGCCCCACCAATATCTAGCCCTGAGTCCTCCTTAGGCAGATGCCACAATGGAGACTCCTCTGTAATGCACCACGGTGTTTGATAGGCTGGGGACACCCGTCTGCCCCAAAAGGAGTTCTCAGAAGAGGCGAATGGTCCGGCTCCTCAATGACGTGGTCAGGGTGTTCGCGTGCTACTCCTCTGGGCACCAGCCTGAGGTTCAGACTGACAATCTGAACTAGCCCATGTCTCACCTCAGGAGACCTCATCACCCGACTCAGCCGCCGGCTCCGGTCGGCCACGTCGGCACTTTTTTCGGGCCTTAGACATCGACGCGAGCAGAGAAAGTTCTCGTCAAGGAGCGTGCTGCCCCTGTCAATGTAGAACTGATCAACAATGACTCTCCGATCGGTGAAGTCCAAGAGATGACTCTTGAGACTCTCATGAAGGAGAACCAGCACTTGAAGGCCCTTCTGCAAGACTTGCAAATATGACGGACACAATGGAGCCATGATGGCGAGCAATAGGAGCTTAAAAAAATGTGAAGGGCGAGAGATGCCCCCGTCATACTCGCGGGGTGCGAAGAACTCGACTCCGTCGAGTATTGATCCATCAGGGAAGAGATCCTCCAATGCATCTCCGGGGGAGCCACAACCTCCAAACTCAACCTTGAGTCCTTAGCTGGGGGGCGGTTCTTCATCCTCTCAAGGTGGCTTGCGCACACCCTCTTGTTGGCGATGGTACCATGCTTGCCTAGTATTACCTTCGTGTGCACACGTTGGACTCTCAAGCTGATATGTGGAGGCTCTCCAAAGGTGTCACTCACAAAGGTGGGGGTAGGCTCAAGGTGCTGACTGGGATCTATCGCGGTGCCTTTAGAGGGTGCCAGATCTGCCAGGTGAAAAGTAGGGTATACCCCAAAATCCCATATGCAAATCCAACCTGTAAGCCAGGTTGCCAAAGCCACTCGGAACATGGAAGGTTCAAGTCCTCGTGCCCTCGATTTGGAGGTGACCCTAAGGTAGAGCCATTCCAATGTCACCATCGCATGGTTGCCTACTTGGAATCCCAAGTGGCACTCGCGAGCTTTTGCCCGCTCATTATGAACCTCACTGGCTGTTGCTAGATGCTTGCTTAAATGAGTATGTCATGAGCTACGGTGCAGTGTGGGTGGGAAGTGTGTGGTGTGTAAAGGTGGACCGGGACAACCATATGTAGACCTATCATGTAATGTTGTCGTGTAGACTATGGTCGGCTTAGGTGGGCCGAGGCACCTATAGCTGAACCTATCATGCAAAGTGGTGAAAAATATCAGAAGACTCGGACATCCGTAGATACTTTTGAATTGTGTATGACCAATGTTAAATGATGGAGGGCCGATACACCCGAATATGAACCAATTATGCATCCTACTTGACATGTGGGTGATATGAATGAGTGGACCCGACTTTGAATCATGCCAAGTGGTATTGTACGCCAAGACTTAGGCACTCTTGTGCCAAAGATGTCTCCTATGTGTGGGCTTTTGGACTTCCATTGGAATGGGCAAGCCTAGAGAATTGTTCTAGTAACTTCCATTCCTGAATCATACGATTGGCTAATATTGCTCTTGGCTTTTGACTGAGGGCATCAGCTACAGGATTACCCTTTCCAGAATGATATTGTATTGTAAAGTCAAAGTCCTTAAGATATTCTAGCCAACGTCTTTGTCTCATATTCAATTCCTTTTGAGAGAAAAGGTACTTGAGGCTCTTGTGATCGGAGTATACAATAAACTGCACTCTGTATAGGTAATGCCTTCATCTCTTTAGTGCAAACACTACCACAGCCAATTCTAAGCCATGAACTGGATAGTTCTCTTCATATTTCTGGAGTTGTCTGGAAGAATAAGCTATGACTCTTCTTGTTGCATTAAGACACATCCGAGGCCAATGGCAGACTCATCAGTGTATACCTCGAACTTCTCTCCTTCAATTGGTAGGGCTAAGACCGAGACAGTAGTTAGGTGATCCTTGAGAGCTTGGAAGCTTCTATCACATTTCACGCTCCATTCATAACGAATCTCCTACCGAGTTAGCCTAGTGAGTGGTACGGCGATCTTGGAGAATTCCTTGATGAATCGCCTGTAGTAACCGGCAAGACCAAGGAAACTTCGGATCTCGCTAGCATTTGTCGGTCTTTCCCAATTCCTTACTACTTTAACTTTCGATGGATCTACGGATAAACAGTCCTTTGAAATAACATGTCCCAAGAAAGATACTTCTTCTAACCAGAATTCACATTTGCTGAGCTTTGCAAATAGCTGATTTATCCTCAATATTTGTAATGCAATCCTTAAATGCTCCTCATGTTCTTCCTTGGTCGTTGAATAAATTAATATATCATCAATGAAAACCACCACGAACTGATCTAGATGGGGCCTGAATATACTATTCATCAACTGCATAAAGGCTATAGGGGCATTCGTTAGTCCAAAAGGCATAACCACAAATTCATAGTGCCCATACCTGCTCCTAAACGCGGTCTTATGAATGTCCTCATCCTTGATCCTCAATTGGTGATATCCCGACCTGAGATCAATCTTTGAAAAATACTTGGATCCAGATATTTGATCGAATAGCTCGTCGATTCTCGGTAGTGGATATTTGTTCTTGATAGTAAGGTGATTCAACTACCGATAGTCCATGCATAACCTCATAGATCCATCTTTCTTCTTTACAAATAGTACGGGTGCTCCCCACGGGGAAGTGCTTGGTCTGATAAATCCCTTCTTTAGAAGTTCCAGTAATTGTTCCTTTAGTTCCTTGAGTTCGGTAGTTGACATCCTATATGGTGCCTTAGAAATCGGGCCAGCACCATGGATCAAGTCAATGGTGAAGGCCACTTCTCGTTGCGGGGGTAGTCCAGGCAAATCTTCTGGAAACACGTTTGGGAGTTCTTGTATAACTGGGATGTCTTCTAACTTAGTTTCCTTGGTTTCCTTAATAGTGACAAAAGCAAGGAAAGATACACATCCTTTCCTTATTAGCTTGCTAGCTCGGAGAGCCAAAATAAGAGGTGTCTTGCTTCGACTCTTAGGGTCAGTACAGACCAATTCTGGAAAATCTTTGAAAGTAACCTTGCTATTACGGCAATCCACAGTTGCCTGGTACTTGGATAACCAATCAGCTCCTAATATGATATCATAGTCTTTTAGATCTAAGCATATTAGGTCGATAGGAAGGTTTCTTCCCTTTACCAAAACTTCACAATTTTGGTAATAATGAGTAAGATCAGCTTCATTTCCGAGAGGAGTTGAAATAACTAATTTTATCCATTCTGGTTCCATAAGCAAAGGATCGGCAAACTTCTTGGAAATAAAAGAATGCGATGCACCAGTATCAAATAAGACGTGTGCAGACTTGGAACAAACTTTCAGTGTACCTTCCACTAGTCCGCCTTCGTCCTGATCTGCCTCCTTAATAGCCTGGAGACGTGCATTCTTTGTCACTGGGCGCTTCCCATCACCGGCTTGGTCATTAAGCAATGGACAATCGGGAATCCGATGATCACGGCTCCCACAACGGAGACAAGCTCCAAGTTTCCTCCAGCATTCGTCGGCCTTGTGTCCGGCCTTGTCACAATGTTTACACACCACTTTAGAAGGTGTGTTGGTGATGGAGAATGGCTTGTTGATCTTCTTTACTTTCTTCTCCTGGGAAGACTCTCCTCCATTACTCGGCCTCTTCTTGTTAAAGCTGGGTTTGAAAGAACCGGAGCTAGTAACATGCTCCTTCTTGTCTCTCCCACGGATCCTATCTGATAGTTCCGTGGCATCCTCCAGTAATTGGGCTCGTCGTACCATCTCCGAATAGACTTGTATGTCCATCGGCGCCAGTTGGGTAATATATTGGGGCCTGAGCCCATTGAGAACCCTTCTAGACTTCATCTTCTCAGTACTGACTAGGTGCTTAGCATACCGAGATAATCTTGAGAATTGTGCCTCGTATGCAGCCACTGATAATGACATTTGTTTAAGTGCGGTAAATTCGGCGACTTTCTTCTCTTGGACTCGATCTGAGAAATATTTATTATTGAAATGTTCAACAAATTCTCCCCAAGTAACTTGGTCCTGCTCTATTGTGGCTTCCACCGACTCCCACCAGCATCGGGCGTCTCTTTCTAGTTGGAATGTTGCTAATAAGACCTTTTCCCGGTCCGTGCATTACATAACTCTAAAGATACGTTCGGTCTCCCTGAGCTAGTGCTCGGCGTCGTCCGGATCTGTGGATCCCATGAACTTAGGAGGGTTCAAGTTGTGGAAACTTTGATGGAGATTTTCGGCTCCACGGTGTGCACCTCCTTGTGTGACTTGTTGGAGTGCTTGAGTAAGGCCCTCAACGGTCCTTTGCATATCGCGCCATTGTGCACGTTCTGCGGCCATGGTCCTACAATTACAATAACCATATTAGTACGTGATTATGTCCAAAGGTTCTAGTTCTTAATTTAACTTAACCCTTGGTTCTACCCAATCTCACTGGGTAAAAGTTTAAACCTATCCTTGGACTTGGGCTTCCTAGGAATTGAATATCCTAGGCTCTGATACCACAAAAAACTATCACGTCCCGAGCGCGAAAGGAATCTGGAGTGCGTGACGAGTTATATCGATCATGTCAATTAGAGCGTTAGTGTATTCGACACAAAGACAGAGTGCGCAAAAAGTAAATATAACCCAATCCTTTATTCAATAACAACCATAAAGTATTCTATTACATTTCCCTTGATAAAAGTGGTGCATATGCACGGATGCAGGTTTTGGGCGAAGGGGCTAAGTCCATGCATGCTAGGGGCAAGGTCAGTGCAAGGTCCTTGCAGGGCTTGTGCAAGGTCGGTGGACGTGCGAGCCGGGTCTGTGCAGGTGCGCGAGCAAGTCCGTGCACATGGGGCCAGGGGCTGAAAGAAGGTCAGTGTGCATCGGGGTTAGGTCGGTGCACATTCTGGCAAGGTCAGTGCACGTGTGGGCCAAGTCAGTGCACCTATGGAATATGCCAAGGACAAGGTCACTGTACATGCTGGCGAGGTCAGTGCACATGTAGGCCAAGTTAGTGCACGTGTGGAATATGCCAAGGACAAGGTCAGTGTGCATGCTGGCAAGGTCAGTGCATATGCAGGCCAAGGTCAGTGCACGTGCGGGCCAAGGTTAGTGCACATGAGGTAAGGTTAGTGCAGGGTCCGTGCATGTGCACGGGGTTGAGTCCATGCATGGTTGGGGTAAGTCCATGTGTGTATGCAAGTTTGGAACAAAGTCCATGCAAGTGTATGGGGTTGAGTCTGAGACGGGTCCGTGCAGATGCGTTCAAGGTAGGAACGGGGTCCGTGCAGGCTTGGGTAAGTCCATGCAGGGTCCGTGCAAGTGGAGGCCAGGGGTTATGCAAGGTCCATGCAGGGCTTGTGCGAGGCTTGATGAAGTCCATGCGTAGTCTGCACGGGGTTGAAATTGAGAGGGGATAGGTGCACCGGGGAAGGCCATGGGCATACCGTCGAAGGATTGGAAGGGTGCACTAGGAAAGAAGGTGTACCGACAGAGGGGATGTATCGGTGAAGGGTGGACTAGAAGGTGTGTCGGTGAAAGGGAGGGTAGCCTGCACCGGTGTAGGGCTTAGCACAAAATGAAGGGGGTGCACCGCTCAAGGGGTGTGCCAGCGAAGGGTAAGGGAGAGTGTGCCGGTGAAAGGGTTTAAGGGCATGCCGTTGAAGGTTTGGGAGGGTGCACTAGGGAGGCACTTGGAGGCCCCACTCCTCTTCATCCCTTTAAGGCCTTTCTTTTCTTCTTTTCTTCTTCCCTTCCTCCTGCGGACTCCACACGGGACTCGTAGTGATGGCTAGGCGAGCTGAGGCTCGCGAGGAGGCCGGACACGGTCCGAGCAGCAAGGAGGGTGGAGGCAAGCCACCCGGGGGACAACGTAGTAGGCACCGGACTCAACCGGGTGGACCGATACCGAGGGAATCGGTTCAACTGGACACTCACTCACCGGCAACAATTACTCTCGATGGTGGAAGTTTTGGAACGGGCACTCCTCTCACGGCGCTGCAGTTGGAACCAATACTAAGCAAACAAACTAGGAGTGGCAGTTGCACGTACCTAGCCGTCTAATGGACCGGCTCGGGTCGGAGACGAGGGCGAGCCGGGGAGCGTGCACACCCGGCAGATACGCTGCGTCGGTGTAGCTCGGCGTCGGATCCTACTAATACAGCCATTACACTCCATGCAGGGAGGGAACACGGGGATGGGCAATTATTACAAGAGCTACCCTCACACAGGAGGGGGGAGCAAGGGGAGGGGAGGCAGGGCGGCCGATCTGCGGATAGCTTGTCGGGAGGGAGCTGCTAGTTCCAAATAGCTCGCAAAGCACTGGCGTCTGACTGAAGTGTCGTAAGCACTCAGACGAAGCCTGGTGGACGCCGGTGGGTTCCTAAGATCCTGACGTCGCTCTGAGGTCACTGGAGGGTGGGGATGGCCACGGTCGAAGATCTACACCAATCTGTCCCACCAGATAGGTTTACGCGATCGAGATGCGATGACCGGCACACCCGCTGTAGATCTCCAAACGTGACAGGACCAACTCAGTGGGGTAGCAGACAGAGAGCACTATGTACCCTCAAAAGCTGGCCATCGTCGGATCACCTTGTCGCTCGTGGTCACCGATATGGTCAGCTTCTGGTTCCTAGGAGAGCAGCTGAATAGGGAGGCAATGGCCATGGTGAAATTTCCCGTATCGAAGTCAGAACGAGATGAAACCACCTGGGTTGGCTTCGTATCGTCGAGGGTCATGACTTTATAGAAGACAGCTTGGCCTGAAATGGAGCAGAGGATGGAGTGCCAGGGCCGACGGGGCTGCTGTCTGTCCTAGGGGGAAGGGATGGAGCAGAGGAGGTGAGAGGGGGGAGTAGGCTCCTATCATCGCCTTCCCCTCCTCCCCCGTTTACATTATAGCTAAAGACAAGTGAAAATGGGTGAGGAAAAGTGACGGGAATACACCACGATGACCCACCTAAAATTGACAGAGCAGTGCTTCCCTTCCCCGGCGACGGGAGCTTCAAGCAGAATCGAAGGCGGCGGCGGCAATGGAGAACCAGAAACCCTTCTTCCCCAAGCAACCCCTTAGACTCCTCACTCCTTCTGTATCTCTTTTTTCTCTCTTTTTCTTGCCCCCTTGGACGAACGAAAACCCCCGCCCTTTATAGAAGCCAGTTCCCCGGCGCCATAAAGGGGGCGCTGGGGAGACCGTGCCAGGAACAATCCCCCCCTTTTGGACTTTTACACGCCGGAAAGGGGGGGCCCGTTTCAAGGGCGTGCCGATGGATCGTGGCGCCGTTTCCATTTCGTTCGCTCACCGAACGTCAGCCGATGAGTCCGAAAATGATTCCGGAAGTCACCACTCACGATTCTTCATGCCACGACTCCTAAAAGACCTTGGCAAGGTGTTGACGAGGCTCTCGGTTTGCCGTACAGCCTTGGTCTGGGCTCCGTGTGTATTTGGTTCGAGCACGCAGGTCTTCTACTGACACGACCTTCGGCACCATGACTTGTGCTTCTGGCTCGGTCCGACTCGTACTCAGAGCTCCCGTGTGGGATGATATTTCACCTAGATCGGCGATCATTTGGCCTCTGACGGACCCAGCTTCGCAAGAAGCCGAACCCATGTCGGGTGTCTGGGTTTTTCTGCTGCCAGAGCTTCCAGCTTCCCGTTGTGAAGGGCCGATGGCGCTCTTCTTCCTCAGGAAAGTCTTCATTGGGGCGGGAAGCCACCGGGTAGATCACCGTCCTTGGTTGGGTGGCGGCGTAGGGTAGCGGCGTGACAGAGTCGACACCGGATCATTGGGCAGGCTTGGTCGCACTGCCGGTTGGTAGTGGAGTCATGTTGGTTCTCCTGAGGTGAAGTTCTCGGCATTCATTCCAGGTGGCTCGAAGGAATAATATTGCTAGATCGAGCTAGGACGGGGTCAAGAGTCTTCTTACAACTACGACGTGCGAGAGAGAGTCCATCATCCCCCACCGGACTCAACCGAGCGGCCTATCCAACGATTAATAATATGCTCTTAAATCATCATCATTTTTGTTAAAGGGGAGCATCAGATCCCAGAACACATGGAGAATCAGTCGGTCCTTGAGAGGCTATAATAATATAGATACCATATAGTAATGCAACGATGAGAAGGGATCGAGAGCCATACCTGACTTGTGCAGGTGAAATGGCATTTTTTCAGATTTCCTAATTTTCAACTTTTTTATGAGTTTCATATAAGACAACTACATGAATAAACAAGCATAAACATAATGAAGATAACATAACAATCAACTGAACAACAGACAACACAACATAGCATAATGATCAAATGAATGGAAAATAATGTCACACAACATAACAAAGATAAATAAGGACATGTGCAATGGCATGAACAAACAACATCTATGCGCGACGAACATGGTTGGACAAGACAATAACGCAGTGGGACAATACATGATTGGGACAAGAACATAAGGGATGATCACATGGTTGGGACAACACACGAGATATAAAGGGACGACTAATAACATATGCAAGACAACTAACAACACGAGGTGAGGGACAAAACAACATGTGTGAAAAAAGATATGCATAAGACAACCGCGGGTGGGACAATGCATGAGACATGACATATATACTCTTCAATCAAGCCCAAGATTTGATGAAGTAGAACCGCTAGGTACACCATCATAAGGCAAAACCCTCTCATAGAGATATGAGGAGAATTAGGCAAAAGCTAAGCACAAGCTAGGAAGGACATAAGCTCTAGAACAGATCGAGAAATAAGATTGAAGAAGAGAACAGATCGAAAGATGAGTGTGAACAGGAGACAGAGCGAAAGATGAAGAGCGAGACAACTTCAATCTGTAACCTGTAACCTACACACCGAGCAAACAGATTACGTATATGTCCTTAAGATAAAATGCATGAGAAAATAAAAGACATATATTTTTAGATTTTTGTTTCGGAGACGTGGACGAGCGGGGAAGTGTGGGTTCCCCGCACACTGCGTCGGTGAAGCTTCTCCCTGTTTAATAATATATGCACTACTCCCAGCGCAGGGGGGTTGGACTAGGGGAGGAGGAATTGGGATTACAACCAAACACTACCTCCACGCAGGGACGGGTGCTAAGCCGGCTAGGCGGGGAGGGGAGGTAAACTAAACTTGCGCCGGGAGGGCAACTCCCAGTTCTGTCCAGGTCAGGAACTGCTCGATAGTGGGTCGCTGTTGATGCCTCCACGGACTATACAGAACTTTGAAGAAATCGAAACCAACTCCAATCCTTTGCTGACTGGTCTAGGAAGGTCCTGAATTTTCGCGGGATCGTCCGGTGTCGTTGTTGGTAGTGGCTGGCTCAGGACCCGGGTTGCTCCGCTCGGACTGGGACTGCTCTCCGGTCACAGTAGCAGGTCGACGACGCTGTCACGAACACTACTGTAGTCGAAATGGTGCGGGACAAAGATGAATGCGTCTGTGAATGAGTCCTCTTTGATCTCCAACTAGGAAGGGCACCAGAGGAGGTCGGGGCAGAGAGGTATGTCTAGAAGAGTGGGAGGGGATCTAGATAGATCCTGACTGACCTGATCTGCTACCTTGGGATAGAAAAATCGAAACAGGCTACTCCGAGCTTCAATCGGCGCCCCACTTGTTGCGTTGGATAGGTGACGGGGGGACTTCACTCTGGATAAGTGGCGCACCAAGGGGCGCTGTGGTGTGGTCGCAGGAGCTTCTATAAGTTGCCTCTAGTTGCAGGCCAGACTAGTTTTGCGCAGTCTGTGAAGAACGGCTCTCCCGGGCAGCTCCGAACTCAGATTCGGACAGGACCACCTCGCTTGCGAAGCAGCTTCAAAGATCTTTCCGGCAATATAGTATAGGCCACCAAAAAATACGTGATGAAGTCATGGCAGCCCCTGCAACCTCGTGGTATTATGCTGCTACAGATTCCAGACTGGTAGTATGGGGGAGATGGGATTCAAAGGGAGAGGAATGGAAGGGTTGACGTGGGGGAGAGGGGTGGGAGGTATATATCTATGAATGTTTATGCCCCAGTGCGGTGTTTGCTTAAATACAATTTGAGATTTTTCTCTCACTTTCATAATTATGAATTTCAAGCCGTAGTGCCTCTTTTTTCAGTAATTAATCAAGAGTTTTCTCCTCTCTAAGGGGATGTAATTAATGTCGTAGTCATTATGGTATGACGGGTCCTCAGTCCCGACACGATACACACAATCGTCTGATTAGTCAGATCGCGTGCACCATGGGCTTCCACGAAGCCCGAATAAATTGTCACTTTGTGACTGGCACGTTCACGCACTTAATAAACTAATAAATGAATAACAATAACAAATAGGTAAAAAAAGTACATCCACAAGTCTGGCACGCCCAGTGGGACTCAACCTCCCTTCATCTCTTCATCGCGATTGGGGGCCCTATGGCCTCTTCTTGAGATTCTAAACTATTTCTCTTGCAATTACAGGGTCATACTTTGGCAACTACAATGGCTGTTTCATTTGGAACACTGGTCATCGCGAGCCACATCAAGGAGGGCTACCTGGCGGTCCCAGTGTAGTTCGGGAATTTCCCCCCGGTGGTCGGCTTCCCAATTTCCTAGGGGTGGCCTTTGTCAACCTGCTGAAGATCGAGGGGCCCAAGCCCGTCGAAGTCCATGGCCTCGCTACGGGGGCTTCTACCACCAAGCCTGCCATCTTCGGGCCGTCGGTGACTACTTTCGACTGCGTGGCGATCAAGACAGTGGGCTGTTTTGTCCACCACGTCTGTTTCGGCACGGACTCGGCCACCAAGAACACGACATCTCACCGAAGGAGGAGCCAAAGAAATGCTGCTGCTGCCGCCCCTAGGGGCCGAACCTCCAACACCGGCAAGTCAGTCCTGATCGGAGGCATCTGGGTCCACCTCAATGGCTGGAGAGCCGATGTAATCCCCAACCAAATTGTGCCGAATGTCCCGGTGCGTAACTCTTTCCAAGCACTGGGGAAAATAGAGAAGAAGAATACTAGAGCAGCCCGTCGGTTGAAGAATGAACCGGCCCCCAGGCCATCCAAGATCAAGCAGCTTTGGGTACTTAGGAGACAAAGGCTTAGACAGCTCAGTTTGGTCCACCTGGCACTTAAGGTTCTTCTCTGGAACTCTCTGGAAGAGTGTGCCTCTTTATCTTGGATCATGTGCTAACCTTTCTCTAGAGATAGATATTTGAATGGGTCAGACTCTTAAGTTTACCAGATACTGAGATTTTGGTCTTTAGACTATTTGATGAGATGCCTTATGAAGCAATATGCTTAAGTGCATCGACCTCATATCAGTCCAATGTGAATGAGCATCGTCCTCATATTGGATCACTACAAAAAGTGCATCGACCTTGATCTGTCAAGGTCCGCCTGAGACAGAAATGAGCATCGACCTCAGTCTGCTTGAAACATAAACTGGCATTGACCTCATATGCACTGCTACAGAGATGTGTATCAGCTATGTGTGCATGGAGCAAAACGTGCGTCGGCCTTGGTCTAGTCTTGCAAAAAGATGCATCGACCTGATGTCTGTAGCGACCTTGAATGCTTGAGAGCAAAACTAGCATCGACCCTGATGTCTGTATCGACCTTGAATGCTTGAAAGTAAAACTAGCATCGACCTGATGTCTGTACCTACCTTGAATGCTTGAAAGCAAAACTAACATCGACCTGATGTCTATACCAACCTTGAATGCTTGAAAGCAAAACTAGCATCGACCTTCATTACTGTTCCTGGTCAAGGTGGCATCGACTTTGGAAAGTAGCATCGACCTTCAATTGTTGGAACACTGAAGTGGCATTGACCTCAGGTACTGTGCTGAGAGGCTTGAAGACTGAACTGGCGTCTACCTTAGCTACTGGAGGGCCGAAGTAGCATCGACCTCAGTTACTGTTCTGAGAAGAGATGCTTCGACCTTGGTTTTAGGAATAGTAGCATGCTCAGACTTGGGCTTCTTTTGAACAGTTATATGCTCAGACTTTGCCTGCGTGCTAGCAAGAATAGCATCGACCTTAAATATGCATTAGGCTAAAACATGCTTCGACCTTGAACAGTGATGTGTACAGACCTTAAATGCATGTTTTCTATACTAGCATCGACCTTAGCTATGTGCAGATGGGGCGTTATAGTGCTTAACGGACCAACAAGGATGCGTTAAGCCCCAAGTCACGGAAGGGAACATAACGCACTCCTCCAGGGGCGTTATGTACATAACGGACCAAACATGGTGCGTTATGTCACAGTGTGAAACAGACTATAACGCACTCCTCTAGGGGCTTTATAGACCTTAACGGACCAACTCTGGTGCGTTAAGTGGAAGGCAAGGGCGTTAAGCATAACGCACCTCCCCTGGGGCATCATAGTACATAACGGTCCTCCCTAGGCACGTTATGTGACCAGGACCCCCAATGATCAAAAACCAACGGTCAGAAAATCATAACGCACCAGCACCGACGCGTCATGTCTGACATAGCAGTCAGTCGTGGTACCGTTAGACCCACGAAGACCAGACTTAAATCATGCGAAGCATAACGCACCTGCCTGGGCACGTTATGCTCATAACGGCCTCTGGGACGACTGCTATATCGTCCCGGCGGCGAAACGGCGAATGAAACCCAAAAACATCGACCACGCTCCCATACCTCCACAGGAGAGGGAGAAATCAAGGCGGAAGCTCCCCAATAGCCCTAGGCATGATTCTACGACCTTGAATCGGCCAGAAACGCGGTGAATCGCTTGATCGGGCGATCGCTCCCCAAAGCATGGTTTTACCCTAACCTACTCAAAAATATCCCTCTCGGCCTCACGACGGACTAGAAACCATGGAAATGGAATGCGGGGAGTTAGGGAACATCACCCTACCTCAATGGAGCGAATGCTCCGCCGATTTGACATCCAAATCATGAAGAACGCTTTTAGAAACCCTCGTTCCTTCACGAAATCTCACGATATTTACGCCGCCACGACCGCCTCGCCGTCGCCACGTCGTCGTCCCGTGCCATCTGCAGCCGGTGGGAGCTCGCCGCGCAATCGAACGAGAGAGAGAGGGGGGGCAGTGCTCATGGTGGGGAAGGAAGAAGGAGGAAGAAGAAAGAAGAATAAGAAAAAGGAGAAAATGGTTTGATATTTATAGAAAAATCTGAAATTTGAAAAATATTAAAAAATAGAAAATTATGTAAATGCACTGGGTGAGGCGCGTTATATCAACCGCCATACCCAGTCAAAACATCCGTCAACGAACCATAACGGCTCTGCACCTGGGCGTTATATTAATCATGACGCATGGGGAGAAATCCGTCATGCAAACCGACTGATACAGTCTTGGAGGCAGACACGATCGTCGAGAGGACTGACATGGCAGTCAGCCTCGAAAATCGCCCGACCATAACGCACCTGCACAGGGGCGTTATGCTCCACATAACGGACTTGTCTTGGTCCATTATGCTCCAAGACCTCCGAAGAAGAAAATTCATAACTGATGCATAACGGTCTATCGGGGGACCATTATGCACATAACGGCCTCTGGTAGGACTATTATGCCAATCCAACGGTTAAAACAGTGAAACGGCCGAATCGGCCCATTCCACGCCCCATGCACGTCGCAGTGCAGGAGAAATACATCCAAACGGCGGGAAATCCTGCAAGGATTCCAAAAACACCACATGCACGCCGCGAAACACTCTAAATTGCGAGATCCGAGCGATTTCGACGAATCGACCCAAATCGAGTCACCGAAATTTTTGGACTCCTACTGGCCGTAAATGACGACCAATCAACACGAAACTAGTGGGGTTGGGATCATGACATCCCAGCGGTCAGTTTGACACTAACTACGTCGTGAAAGGTTGTCATTTTCTGGCCAACCCTATGAACCCCAAAAACTACAGTTTATGCTAAACTGGCTTGATCTCCCCCGATCGGCCACGAAACTACACACAGAGACAAGGAAAATGTGCAGAACGCAGAGGGGGTCCATCTCCCTACCTCCACCGACGAAACCGAGCGCCATGGGTGACTAAACCGCATCGAAAATGCCATCGCGAATTGAATCGCCGACTTTGAATCCGCCGTTCGGGATCGCACAAAATCTACGCCATTCCTCGCTCCACCACGCGTCTCAGCAAGTACCACGCGTCGTCACCTCGCCCACAGACCGCTCCGTCTGCAATCGGGCGTCTCCGGGAGAGAGAACGAGAGAGAACGAGGGAGAGAGAGTGAGAGCGCGAGAGTGAGAGAGCGCCTAAGCCGGTAAATATTCTACCTTGGCGTCATGGCCTTCCGCCTAAGCCAAGTTGTACGGCGTCATGACTTTATTTCTAAGCCGTTAAATACCTTCGTCTGGTGTCATGGCTTTCTGCCTAAGCCGGCAAACATTGTCCGGCGTCATGGCCTTCTGCCTAAGTCGGTAAATATTCTGCCTTGGCGTCATGGCCTTCCGCCTAAGCCAAGTTGTATGGCGTCATGACTTCATGTCTAAGCCGTTAAATATCTTTGTCTGGCGTCATGGCCTTCTGCCTAAGCTGGTAAATATTCTATCTTGACGTCATGGCCTTCCGCCTAAGCCAAGCTGTATGGCGTTACGACTTTACGTCTAAGCCATTAAAGATCTTTGTCCAGCGTCATGGCCTTCTACCTAAGTCGGTAAATATTCTACCTTGGTAATATGACTTACCGTCTAGGCCAAGTTGTCCGGCGTCATGGCTCTATACCTAAGCCGGTAAATATTCTGCCTTGGCAACATGACATACCGTCCAGGCCAAGTTGTCCGGCGTCATGGCCCTCTGCCTAAGCTGGTAAATATTCTGTCTTGACATCATGACAGTATGTCTAGTCCAAGTTGTCCGGTGCTATGGCTCTATGCCTAAGTCGGTGAATATTTTTTCCTTGGCATCATGACCTTCCGTCTAGGCCAAGTGGTCCGACGTCATGGCTCCTTGCCTAAGCTAGCGAATGCTCTCCATTGGCATCATGACTTTATGCCTAAGCCAAGTCATTCGGCATCATGGCCTTCTATCTAAGCCGACAAGTCATCTCATTATTGGCCCAGAAACTATCATCTAACCCAATGAACAAAAAGATCCCTCTACCTTGACATTACGGCCTTATAGCCAAGCCAAGTCTTTTGGCATCATGACCTTCAGTCGAGGTTGACCACCACCCTACTATTGGCCCAGAATTACCGTCTGAACCAATAAACGAAAAGACCCCTTCCTTAGTTCTATACCAACTCTTGATCCCTCCGGGGATTCATAACAACATATAACATCTTCTCTCCATTGCCACGGCATCAGCCACCTGAGTAAAATCATAATCTTTCATATACTCCATCCACCTGCGCTGACGAAGATTCAAATCTTTTTGAGAAAACACATATGTGAAGCTTTAATGATCCGTGAAGATCTCAAATTTCTCACCATACAAATAGTGTCTCCAGATTTTCAATGCAAAGATCACCACCTCTAACTCTAAATCATTAGTAGGATAATTATCTTCATATTGTTTTAATTGTCGGGATGCATAGGCTATGGCCTTACCATGTTGCATAAGCATTGCACCAAAACCTATTTGAGAAGCATCCATACACACCACGAATCCACCCGAGCCAGAGGGTAAAACAAGAACGGGAGAAGTAGCGAGCAACCTTTTCAATTCATTGAAGCTCTATTCACATTTATCTGACCACACAAATGGCACACCTTTGCGAGTCAATTGAGTCATTGGCATGGCAATCCATGTAAAAAGTTGAATGAATCTTCTATAATAACCAGCAAGGCCCAGAAAGCTCCTAATCTCTGTCACAGTCTTAGGGTTCTGCCATTGAAGAATAGCTTTGATTTTAACAGGATCAACTACAACTCTATTGCCAGAAATCACATGGCCTAGAAAATGAACTTCCCGATGCCAGAATTCACTCTTGTTGAATATTGCATAAAGCTCGTGATCTCGCAGACACTGCAATACCACCCTAAGATGCTGAGCATGTTCTTCTTCGGAAGCAAAATAAACAAGAATGTCATCCACAAAGACTACCACAAACTGGTCCATGTATGGATGAAACACACGCTGCATCAGGTCCATAAACGCTGCTGGTGCATTGGTCAGCCCAAACGACATAACCAAAAATTCATAATGACCATACCTCGTGCTAAACGCAGTCTTCTCCACATCAGATTCTTTAATCCTCAATTGGTAATAACCAGATCGAAGATCAATTCGTGAAAAGACACTTGCCGACTGAAGTTGGTCAAATAAATCATTGATCTTGGGCAAATGATACTTATTCTTGATAGTCACCTGATTCAATTGCCTGTAATCAATACATAGCCTCAGGCTTCCATCTTTCTTCTTCACAAATAAACATGCCGAAAAATGCATTAGAATAACCATTCATTACTCTTGGGATAGCAGAGAGCATAACGGACCAAGGCTACCCCATTATAGTGCATAACGGACCAGTCTTGGACCGTCACAGGAATAACGGATCTCATGGGATGCGTCATACAAAACATGACGCGTCTCACGTAGACCGTCATATTCACATACCTAATCCCAACTTAAAGGGCATGGCGGATCACTGGGGGTGTGTTATGCAAAACATGGCGCATCTCCATTGGTCCGCTATAACCACCCGAACATATTTTTATATAAATTGATTACTCAGAAAACTATGGCGGTCAAGTAGGGGTGCGCTAAAGTCACCCGAACGTGAAAAATGCACAGAAAACCCAGACCATAGTGGTCGCGCGATAGTGCGTTATGCTAACGACCTATTCATGGATTACAGGAGCATAACAGATCTAAGGCGGTCCGCCATACTACCATAATGCGCCTTCGGTGGTGCGTTAAGCTCATGGCGGTCACTGGTACGACCGCCATGTGAGCTGGACAACGAACGGGTTTTATTCAAAATCGCGCCATGCCCCGATCGATCAAATCGACGAGTTTTGATTACAAAACTTGAAAATAACTTAAACCTGCTAAGCCCACAACTCATACAAGCCCACAGAAGCTAAAATAAGTAATTAAAATGCATGTAATAAATTAAAATCATATTTTTACACATTTTAGGGAAAAACTTAAAAATGAACGTAACTAGGCCAAACGGCCGTGCATGTGACATGGAAATGTTCCTAACGAGGTTGCGGATCCATCCCCCTACCTCGATCGTCCCGAAAATGACATTCTGGTCGCATGCGGGCGAAGTAGGAACCGAGTTCCACTCGCACCGTCTCGCTCCATCGTCCCCCGAACTGCGTGATGGAGGGCACCAACGCATTCCTCTTGTCTCACCGGTCTCGGCAGTACCTATCGTGTCACGGTATGGCCCTGAAACGGACGAACCGGGAAGGGGAGAGAAAGAGGGGCCGTGAGAGAGAGAGAGTGAGAGAGGGTTTCGGGAGAGAGAGAGAGAAATCGGATTATGGTTAGGAAGTCTTATCCTAGGTCTAGAAGGGTTCTAGCATGGATTAGGCCCCTTTCCATCCAACTTCGGATATTCTTTAGAGAGTCCCGATCGAATTCTGCTACTGATTCATTTAACGGTCTATCGTGGACCCGTTATAGTATCATAACGTGCTTCTATTGATCCGTTAAGCTCTGGCTATTAACCGCCTTCGCTCTATCGGGTATGACGCATGGACCATGGTCTGTTATACATACTTAACGGTCTGAAGATGATCCGTTAAATGGTCTGTTGCAGGATGAGGGTCCATTTGTTCTCTCTCTTTCTGATCAAACCTGCCGGTCTCGTCTGCATTTCATTCAACCATTACACACTCATCCATTCCACACGCATTCCACACATTCGCATTGAAAACCACAAAAATAAAATTTCCATTCCATTTCTTTTTTTCACTAATTGTCATATACAAATGTGTGTCAAAAAAGAATAGAATAAAAGAACCAAAAGGAAGAACATGTCACTCGGCTAGTCTATCTCCCGGGCCACCACTATCCCCAGTGCCTTCTTGCCGCTTTGGTGGTGGCTCCATGGCGCTGTGCTCCTCCTCCCGTGGGCATCTCCGATCTGTCTCCTCATTCCTCCATTGACCGGAAGAACTAGCCAGATAATCCCCTACCGATGCGCTCGGTGCCACACTCCGCATGCCTCCCGTTGCCAGGCTCCGGGATGGGCTCCGCTCTGGTCCTCGGCCTATCATCCGGACTGTACGCTCTATGGCCCAGAGCTCGATCTTCAAATCATGAACCTGCAGTCGTACCTCACGAGCCTCGGTCTGGTATCATTCTATATCCACTGTCTGTCCGCTCAGCTGAGTCACTTCCCCCCGAAGTTGCTCCATCTCCTCTCGAAGTCAGGGTACCTCCACCGCCTCTATTCGGGCTCGTGCCGCCTCGGCCAGTGCTGCGGTCAACTCTCTCACCTGCGTTTTGCATTTGCATCATGGTCAGTCTAGGCATTTGCATATATCATGAAGCATTTAAGTCTAAGATTTAAGTTTTCTTACCCGCTCTGCGAGCTGCTACTCCCTGCTACAATACAGCACCAGAGGCTCGATTGGCAGACATTCTAGCAGCGTCCACAGCGAGAATCGGCACCAACATTCTAGCAGCATCCTCCTTCGAGTCTACAACACTCCAGAAGTGATCCCGCCTCATTTTGTCATCGGCACTAACAACGTCAGGCATTTCCGTGCAACTGTGCTAGAACCACACTGGTTTCTGAGGACCTCTTGGCAACAGCAGTACCATCTTCCCCTGTGTGAATCAGCCAGAACTCCCTTCACAGGAGTTCTTTGTCTTCGAGCCGCCAATGATCTAGAGGTGGTTCTGCCATCTTTCAATAATGCCTCTGCCCGGGGTGACCATTTTGCTGCGACTGCGCCAGGTTCGAAAGTCTCTATCTGTCCAGGACTGACATCAACTTCATCGGTGCCAATACTCCATCCTCTGCTCCATTTCGGGCCTAGCTATCTTCTCCAAAGTTGTGACCCTCGATGATACGAAGCCAACCCAGGTGGTTTCGCCTCGTTCTGACTTCGGTACAGGAAATTCCACGATAGCCATTGCCTCCCTGTCTAGCTGCTCTCCCAGGAACTAGAAGCCGACCATATCGACGACCACGACCGACAATGTGATCCGACGGTGGCCAGCTTTTGAGGGTATGTAGTGCTCTCTGTTTGCTACCCCACTGAGTTGGTCCCGTCACGTTTGGAGATCTACAGCGGGCGTATCGGTCATCGCATCTTGATCGCGTAAAACTGTCCAGCGGGATAGAGTGGTGTAGATCTTCGACCGCAGTCGTCCCCACCCTCCAGCGACCTCGGGGTGATGTCAGGATCTCAGGAACCCACCGGTGTCCACCAAGCTTCATTCGAGCACTGACGACACTTCAGTTGGACATCGGTGCTTCGTGAGCTATTCGGAACTAGTGGCTCCCTCCCGACAAGCTGTCCCCGGATCGGCCGCCCTGCCTCCCCTCCCCTTGCTCCCCCCTCCTGCTTGAGGGTAGATCTTATAATAATTGCCCATCCCCGTGTTCCCCTCCCTGCGTGGAGTGTAGTGGTTGTATTAGCAGGAATCCCCTTCCAGGAACGTCCACGGCGGTCCCGGCCTCCCTCGGCATCACCCCCGGCGTCGGCGTTGAAGTTCTCCTCATTCTGCTGCACCTAGACTAGTAGCAGAATCATCGACTGAGCTTGCAGCGTCCATACCTTTGGCTACTGCATGAATCAGCCTGATCCCCCTTCTGTGGGATCGTTCTACTCCAAGTCGTCTTCGCAGCAGAGGAAGTCTCATCCCGTTTTGTCAACAGCGTCAACCTCTACAGTCATTTCCGTGCAACTGCACTTGGACTACGCATGTTCCTGAGTGCCCCCTGGCAATGCCAACGTCGACTTCTCCTGTGTGCATCGGCCAGAGCCATCTTCACAAGAGTTCTTCTTCTCCGAAGCGTCGATGAACCAGAGGTGGTCCCGCCTGGTTTTGACAACGCCTCCATCCAGGGCGTCCAATCTCCCTCAGTCGCGCCAGACCCAGAGTCCCCTGTTCGCCTAGCACAGATTGCTGCCAATTCGGCCCCGACACCCCCTCCTCCTCTCTGTTTCAGGTCATATAGTCTTCAGAAAAGTTGTAGCTTTCGATGATATGAAACCAACGCAAGTGGTCTTGTCTAGATGCGATGTCAACACTGGAAGTTCCACCATGGCTATCGGTGACCTGTCCTGCTGTTCACCCAGGAACCTGACGCCGGCCATTCCTGTGACCACGTCCAGCGAGGTGATCAGACGGCCGCCATCTTCTGAGGGTTCATAGTTCTCCCTGTCAGCAACGTCCATGACTTGGTCCCGTCACGTTTGGGGCTCTACAGCGACCGTACGCACCCCAACCGCGCCAACCAGTCCTGCGTGGCAGAACTGCACAGGCCCACAGCTGCGACCGCTGTCTCCATCCAGTGACATCAGCTAGGCGCCAGACCTTCAGGCGTCCTTCGACATCCCTCAGGCTTCGTCCAGGAGTTGGCTGCACCTCGATCAGACGCCCGAGCTCGGCGTATAGTCAACCGCTCATTTCCCCACCCCACGATCCCCCCCTCCTGCGCAAGGGTAGTGCATGTAACTATTTTCCCCTCCTCGTGAACACGGCCACCTCTGGCGATGTTTCCGCCAGGCAGGCTTCGAGGTGCGCCGGTGTTTGGAGCGCAGCGATGATGGCTTGTCGTGTCACTTCGTCCAAAGACAACATTTCCCAGACGGTGAACCGGGCCGGGATCTTCTTGAGGTGCTTGACTATTCGGTCAGCCGCCCGAACGTTAAGCAACTTCATCTCTTCGGGTCTGCCGCGTCTGCCCCCGGTCTGGTTCTGAGGTGCTGGGTCGGAGGATGGCTCTCCGGTTGGCTCGGATAGAGCTGCCTGGGACGGCGCATCCTGACGGGCCTCCTCTTTCTCTTGCATGAATTCGGCGAGGTTGGGGATGCCGTCAAATTCTTCTGCCGACGGGGACGGGGCCACCGTCGTCGGAGCCGGGAGTTTGTTGACTGGTGGAGCTGGCGGAGCGTCAGCTCTCACGGTCGGTCGAGGTTCCTGCGGATGTTTCTGCTTCCCCGCACGCGAGCGCAGGAACTCCGCAAATGAAGGGACATCCTGGTTCTTCGGCTTCTCAGGGTAGAGGCCCATCGGTGGAGGGATCTCAACACCCCGGACGTCGGGTTCTGGGACCCGGTATGGTTGCTCGCTCCCGAACATGATGTTGCAGCTGTCTTGGGGAGGACGGCCCCAGTTCTTTCCTGACCGAGTGGCATGTTGGGAGGTGGACGCCTTGGCCTGATTTGCCTCCTGTAGGTCGTTGGGCAGTTCCTCTTCCTCTTCGCCCAGAGAGAGGGCAGTGTCAAACAATGTGGAGAGGGTGTTGCAGGCAACGACGACCTCCTTCCTTTTATTTCGAGGTCTTCTCTTCTTCTTCTTCTTTTCCTCGGCGGCTGGAGGCAGTTCTCGGGGGAGTTCCCCCCACAGGATTGGTTCTTCTTCTGCCTGGGTCTCCTCCCCAGGGGCCAGCTCGAGGTTCCCGAACTCCTCCCAAGGGACGTATTCTTTCAGCTCGACAGGCCGAATCTCGGGCTGTTGGTATTCTTCGAGCCCGTCAATGAGGGTCTGAAGTCTCTCCACCGCCGGACTGACTTCTTTATGGATCCGCAGCGGGACTTCCGGAGCAGCGCCAACACCCTTACACATCAGGGAATGGGCAACGATTCTCACTGGCAACCACCTTGCCAACACACAGAACGCGTCCCGTACAGACTTCATGGCACGTGAAGGCCAACCAATCCGAACACATGATGCATGACGACGAACCTCAACCCAACGCGATCTCCTCTAACCAATGGGAAAACTCGATACTCCTCCAACCAATGGAAGGTCCCAGTGCTCGACCTGACCTCGAACCTTGCACACGCTGGGAATAGCACCTTCTAGTGCCAAAAAACCATTACTCTTGTCAAGTCAGCACCTCCGACACACTCACCAAGTGTCTTGTCAGACCACAATCACAACATCTCCCGATGCACCATCACAGTGACTCCTCGAACCGCAGCACACCATGTCTCGAGCCACAACACGAGCTATAACTGGCACCCGCCAACGCTCGTCCTCGAGCCACAAGCTTGCCACGGAATCTTCACATCTCGAACCAGATCTAGGGCAACCACAGCCCAATCCAAGAAGATCCTCCGCTCATCTAAGCACATCTCGACCAGAGCGCCCACTCTGCCACCTCAAACCATGATCTCAACACCTCAGGGACTGGATGAACCTCAAGCTAGGGTGGCCAACACTAATAACAGCTCCCTCAGAGCACACTCACGGCCACCTAACCATGAAAAATCCTCGCCAGCCACCTGACCTCGCTGTAGATTCCTCGAACACAGCACCGCAGCAACACGCCTGTCGACAACCTCTGCCCAACGTAGCACCACCGGGGCCACCATCGAAGAGGAGGAAAGCTCTCGACCTCAATCCTTAGACCCCACACCGACAAGAACAGTAACCACCTCCACAGCGCCAACACCACGCCCTCACACTCTCACGCGAGAAACCAAGCGAAAAATAAGCACGAAACGCTATGCCAGCTGCCGACTATACTGGACCTTACGGACTCTGATCACTATAATATCCTGAATTCCCATGCCCAATAAACCCTGTCGGACTCACCACCCCGGTGACACCGACGAAAAGACACCTCACCCAGACCTTACGTCCGGGACGACTTGTGCAATTGCATCTTATGTGTGATTGTTTCACGCTCTGGTTATTTCTTGCTTGCGAGAGGCTTACCATGCCGGATGTTCGCGTCTCCCCGAGTGAGTCTTCCGCTGTAAATAAAGGCTTGGGGCGTGACAGGGCCAGTGTGTGCACACGTGGTCAGGGGCTTTAGACTTGCATCGTTAGACATGACACTGACTAGTCACTCGCGTTATGGTACTATTCTAGATCTAGTAGTGTCTTTGTCTCGGCCTAGTCCTTCCAGTAGGTGACGTAGACAAGATGCTAGTAGGTGCAGCATAAGACATCAGTGGGCGCAGTTGGCTATTCTTCTAGTGAGGAGGCACTTCAGTCACGTGGCACGTGACTCTCGATTTTTCTTATGCGTCGTGACCTTTTCGGGTTAGCCTTCTCTTGACTTTTCTGAAGGTCGATGTCCTGTCGCATGCATGACGTTCTAGTCATGCGTGGCGCAGTGTGCATGATGTTCTAGTCGTGGCACGTCTATGTCTGTCGAGGTCTTTTCTAGACTTTTGGTCTGGTCTCGTATGCCTTGTCCTTGGCCTCGTGGTTGTCAATAGATCGGTGACTCCTGATCTTCCGAGTTCAGGGTCGACCCTTTTGCCGTGGTTAGGAGTAGCTTAGGGCGCTGAGGTTAGTTCCGCAGCCTTACTAGTGTGGTATGGGTTTGTCCCCTTTTCCTTACCTGCTCCCTACTCCTACATCCCTTTTCTTTATAGCTTTGTAGTTTAGTTTTTCCTACTTTACTATTGTTGTTACCTGTTGTTACCTATTGCTTACCTATTATTTACCTGGTATTTTAGCGTATTACTACGTGTTTTCTAGTGGGGATCCGTGTGACCCCTACTGAGCCAGTGACACGAGGCTCACCCCTACTTTTCAGGTGGGCTGTCGTCCATTCTGCTTCCGCGGTTCCTGATGTGCGAGTTCGTAGATGCTAGCTGGTACCTTCGTCGGACTTCCCCCACTTTTTGGTACATCTTTTCTGTTCTGTCGACTGTACTGTACTGTTAGACTTGTTGTCTTCCTTTGGACTGGACTCCTATATAGACCTAGGTTTGGGGTCACACCCGAGTGTCGGACTGAGCTGACAACATTTCTGGACCGAAGGGATGACAAAGGGCTTCATAGAAGGCACGCATCTGTCAATCTGGCCGAAGGAGGGGCATATATGCAATTTTGGAAAGTCAGGGATTTTCTTGCAATTTTTCCTCAAGGGTACACATGGAGCATGTTGAGTGCTTTTATAATTCCATATGAGTACAAGGGTTGTCGGCGAATTGTCGACTGTACAAACGTCCGCGCTGACGCGGGGGATAGGGGCGTAGCCCAAATTACAAGAGTTGCAGGGTATAACTGCAAATTACAGGACTTTGATCTTTTTACGATCCCGGGGGGACATTTTTGTAATTCCGCCATTATAAGGACAGAACTACATGACTTAGTCGTTCCGGGACGAAAAGACTTACAAACATGGCCCGCTGAGGGGCATAATCACCACCATAGCCCACCGAGGGGCATAAGTGTAAATATATCCCGTAGGGGCATAAATACAAGACCCGGGGACTTACCCTGCGCGGGTTGAAACAAACGAACAAACTCTAAGCGTTGGATGCTCCGAGTGCGAGAAGTGCTCCGTACGTACGTAGCTTCCTTTCTCCGTCGTACAGACATGGCCCGCTGAGGGCATAATTACAAACATGGCTCACTGAGGGGCGTAATTACAAAAACACCCCTTGGGAGCATATCCATAAGGCCCGGGGACTTACCCCTCACAGGCCAAGACAAACAAACAAACAACTCCTCGTGCTGGCGGTGTTCTTCTGTCCGTTCGTAGATGCTAGATGTCTCCACTTGGACCCATGAGAGTCTATTTATAGAAGGTGGGAGGGCCCAAAGGGGTCAAATGGAGGAAATTGACCCGATTCTGTCAAGGTGGGGTGGAAAAAAGCTCTTTTGATCTCTCTAGCATGACAAAAGGCTCTTTTGACCCCTCCGGCTACCAGAGGGGTCAAATGGCCCCCAGAGGAGTGAAATGACCCCGGTGAGATGGCAAAAAGCTCGTTTGACCCCTCTGCTCCTTTTTTTTGGGGAACATGGAGGCATGGTAGGATAGTTTAGATTTGTGTTTCCCCGCGTCCCCCGTCGATTTCGGTCGATCGGGAGGGGGTTTCGGTTCTGAACCCCGGATTCTCGAAACCCAAGTGACATAACGCGCCTGCCCCAGTGCGTATAGCCATTTGGCGCGCCTGCAGAGGTGCGTTATATCCCATCGTGACGGACCCCTCTAGGTCCGTTATTGTCTGCTAACGCCCCAGTATGGGTGCACTATGTTATGCATGAACCTGTGAGTTTCCTGTGGATTTTCGAGTTTGGGTGACTTTAACTCCCCTGGTTAGGTGCGTTATATCCTCTGTTTAACTGTGGATTCGGATCATTCTGGTGGGCATAACGGGCCATGGGAGGCATGTTGTGCCACTATAACGCCCCGTCCTTGGTGCGTTATAACGCTTGACTTTAGTGTTGTGAGTTTGTTGACTTTGACGCCCCTGCTCCCGTGCGTTATAGTCCTATAGCGCGCCTATCCTGGTGCGTTATAGTCCCGATTGACTGTGGATTTTTATGTGTTCTGTTAAGCATAGCGGTCCCATCTTGGTCCGTTATGGTATGTAACGGGGTGGTCTTGGTCCATTATATACCTGGAGATTTCAAAAGCATGCTTATGTAATTTCTAATGCATTTCATATTTCATATGCACCATGTTTAAAGTATTTTGTATATTGTTGCATTATTTTATATCCCAAGAGAACAGCTTTCTCTTTCCTTGTGATGGAACCACTAGTCGTAGCCCGACGACGTCCGTGTCTACCCACCTGGGAGAGGTGGCGAGGTGTTCCCATTGTACGGTTTGTAAGCTAGTTTCCGTGTGCCCTCTCGCATATTCAGTAGCGTCATACTGGGAGGGAAAACTAGCTAGAGGCCTGGCTCAAGGCGATGGGTCAGTGTGTGCGCACGTGGTCAGAGGCTTGGACTGACGTCGACGAGTATTACTCTGATTAGTCACTCGGTGCGGTACTGTTGTGCAACGAGCTTGTCACGAGCTTGACTGCGAGGTGCTTGAGACGCAGTGTAAGACGTCAGTGGACGCATCTGGTTTCTTCTGGTGTGTACCCCCCGATATGTAAGGGAAGGATCGGCGAAGATCATCGACCGCAAGGCCAGCAGCATCTGTCAGACCGACACGTCCGAGGTGGCGTGGCCAATGGAGGGCACGGCCAGAGGGTCAAACTCGACTAAGCTGTCCATAGCCTCCGATAAATCTGCATCCACCATTCCCGAGGAGGACAGAAGAGTGGAGGCCAGGTCGCTCGAGCGCCCGACCTCGACAAACGACTCCCGGCCAGCCATCGCCAAGAGGAGCTGGCAGAGCTACGACCAAACCACCCGACTCCGTCATCGTGAGGGGCTGCTCCACCCTACTCTTGGTTGGAGGAAGGGCATGGAGCGGAGCTAAATCAGATGTTACTACTGAAGGGCCTGTGGCCCTTTCCGCTTGTGCTCCCTCCTCCCAAGAAATCGTGAGGCTTGTCAGCGTCTTCCCTAGAAGTTGGTCCTCCTCAGGTGTCATGAGCGATCGGGGAGGCGAAAGAGGAACCATAAGTTTCAGCCCGTTCCCCGACTGCAGGAAGGACACCAGGTGCTCCACCTCCTATTTCGAGAGTAGTTGTGGCTCACCTACCCACGCGGGGGTGACTGGTTCCGTCCGCTTCGCAACAGCCCTGCGGGCTCTAGCAGCACGTGCCTCGGGGAGCGTTGCCTCCTCCTGAAACACAGAGAATGGGGTTAGCCTTCCATCGATCGAGGCGAGCTACCCCAAATCTTAAAGAGATGCAAGAGAGGTCCCGGAGGCCCCACGTTTACCTCAGTCACCAGAACTCTGCTACTTTCTGGTGCTATTTCTCTCTCCTCTAGAGCCTCACCCATTGGTATCGTGGGTCCACGGCTGCTTCTTGCCGCAAGACCTCGAACAAGGCTGCCAGTTTCTCCAAGCCGACATCGCCTCCCCTGGATCACTCTATTGGTATGTTCGGGACAGGCGCCTCCATGGCCTCCGGCTAGATTTGCTCCTATAAGTTAACCGAATGACAAGAGACAAAGATCAGAGGCTGGCCGCAAAGGGGGGCCCATGTGAACAGGCTCACACTTACAAAATCATCGCCCACAAAGAAGAAGTTAATTTTAGTACTCATAATACCTGTTGGTCTCGCAGGGATCCAATGGAGAATTTTAATTTCCTATCTACAAATGGCCCCACCTAAATAGTCGGAGAAATGCCACCTTGTGGACGTGTAAAATCGCACGTCCATGCATCCCGGTAGGTCCCGCATCAACGTCGGAGCGGAATAAAGAAGACCCTGGAGAAATTAGGCACCTGGACTCCGAGGAATGTTACCATCCGTCAAACCCTCACGCCTGCATAAGCGCATAAAATCGTAGGGGAAGTAAAACAACACCCCGAACACATGCACTATTGCGAATCCATCATCGGAGTCCTGACAGTGAAGAAGAACCAACCCCAAGAGGCTCACAATCCCCGAGTCCTGAAGAAAAATCAACGAACTGCAACCATTGCCGGCAATGGGTTCATCCAGCCTCCAGCGGCACGCCCCTAAGGGCCCCTCCAGCGGCACGCCCCTAATGATCCCTCCAGTGGCACACCTAAGATGGCCTCCAACGGCACACTAAGTGGCCTCCCTGGTGGCACACCCCTAAGGGCCCTCCAGCGGCACGCCCCTAAGGATCCCTCCAGTGGCACACCTAAGATGGACTCCAATGACACACTAAGTGGCCCCTCCAGCGGCATGCCCCCAAGGGCCCCTACAGCAGCACGCTTCCAACGCCTCTCTAGCGGCACGCTTCTAAGATCCTGTGACTGGCGCACCTGCCACGCCCTCCACCTGATGCAACGCCTTTTCCTATGCACCCGGTGACACGTTGCAATCTTTAGACCGGTGCTAATGATAGCAGATCCACCGGTCACTCCCTGAGACCCTTGGCGCGTAGTGGGAACACATCGATCTAGCTACGACCTTGCCGCGGTGTCAACACCCAGTGCAAACACGTAGATACTCCCTACCAGGAGACAAGACCAGGAGTCAACCTCGAATTGACTCCCGTCGCCAGTGATCGTCAACGTGCTTGGAGGTTTAAAAACCCCCCCTCGCTTTGAAGAAAAAAAAAGAGAGAGAGACATACAGAAGGAGGTAGAAGGATACGTGCACTAGGAGGGTTGGACTAGGGGTGGGGAATTTAAGGGGTACAATCAAACACTACCTCCACACAGGGAGGGGCGCTAAGCTGGCCAGGCAGGGAGGGGAGATTAGATAAACTAGTGCCGATTGGGCACTTCCCTGGGTCTGTCTAGGTCTGGAATGACAAGACAGGAAGTCACTGTAGACACCGCCACACACTCCACCGAACTCGGAAGTCTTCGAAGAAGGTGTCGAAACGTCGCTGACGGACCTAGGCACGCTTGTGAATATCTGTGGGTGATCCCGACGTCGTCACCGGCCGGGGCAGACTCAGGATCTGGTACTCTAGCTCAGATTGGGTCCAGGGTACAGCAGCAAATGGATGTAGTCACCACAGCCGCTCCTGAAGTCCAAATGTGGCGGGACCAAGTTGAGTGCAATGTCGAGTCTTCTTCGAGCAGCTACCAGGAAGAGCACCAGGCGACGTCGGGGCAAAGAGAGGGAACTTGTTGAGTGAGGGGGGGTCAGTTCAGGTCCTGATTGGCCTGATCAACACACCTGGGGGGAGAAAATTGGAACGGAAACTCTCAGACTCCAAACGTGGCACCGCTTGCTGCGTTGGAAAGAAGACTAGTAGTATCTTGTCCCGGTCAAATGGGACACCCAGGAGAGCATAGGTGAGGTCGCAGTAGCTTCTGCACTACAGCTCTATCTTCCAGCTAGTGCAACTCTGTGCAATCGGGGCAGAATGGGTCCTTCGGACAGTAGGGATGTCCGATGTATACGGGACCACCACGGCTGCAAAGCTACCTCGATGAACTTTCCGACGATGTATGGCGTGTCTCCTGAAGATCGCAGGTGACTTCGGGGTAGGCTCTGCAATTCGTGCCTCTGTTGCTGCCTGCTAGCTAGGCTATGCAGGGTGGTGTTGGTGGAGATGGGGTGGTAAGGGACAGAGGTACAACAAAGGGAAATGAGGGGCTAATGGCTGTGGATGATGGAGGGGATGTTAGGGGGTGATGGGGGTACTGGAGGGCCGGAGAGGGGCGGAGCTAGGTGTGGGGGTGGGAGGTTGAGAGGTGGGGGCACAGGTCCGCTCATTGTTTGCTTGCTAGGTCCGAGGGTCATTCATCTTGTGACTATCACCCCCAAGGTGGTTTCACATCAGTCTGAGGAAGGCCATCAGGTGCTTGTCCTTGGGGTGGTCCAGTCTGACGTCATCCCTACGCTCATACTTGAAGTGATCACCATTAAGGATCATCAGCTGACTGGTGTCAACGGTATCAGTTTCGAAATCTGAGGACTCTGTGACCATGGCTATTTTCCTAGACCCTCGGTCTAGGGAGTGAACGGTCTCCCATGTCACGGTGACGTGGGACGCAGAGGAAGAAGAACCAGATGCCATGTTATCTATAAAACGGCATCCAGAAAAGAACAAGCAAAGTCAGAAGTCAGTTGATTGAGGCGTGATTTCTGATGAAATCTCGACAGAGTCTCCCCAGCCCGGGAGTTTGCCAAAAGAGAAGCGGAAGCCGTCCACCAAGGGAGTGGCCCCTAAAAGTAGCCATAGGCATTAAGCCAAGGCCGAATGGGACACCCAAGGGATTTAGCTCTGAGGACAAGTCCGACAAGGAGCCTCCCGGGGCTCGAAGATTGGGTTTAAAACCCGAATAAAGCAACTCAACTCACCCTCTAAAACTCGCTCAAGATTGCTCAGCGCGGTGGAGAGGAAAGGGAGGAGAGAGAAATTTCTTTGCCAAATGAACAGTGGTGAGGAAGTTTACAAAGGTGAAAACCTTTTATTGGGAGGGTTTCACTCCCTTAAAATGGTGCGCTGGGTAACCCGGCGCCGTTTTAACGTCAAAGGCAAGGGTGTGTCATTTAAACGATGCCGTTCAAGCTTTCGATTGCGCCGGATTAGCATCCAACACTGGAATTAAGTGCCGTTCTGAGCTTCCGTCACCAGAGAAGATCAATCTGAATGAAGCTTATCCATCGGTCCTGCTGCACTCGTGCCTCGCTTGCAACCCCCAAGGCTGGGGGGAATTTATTGGCACTCAAAATATCATGGACGGCGATCAAGCCGCAAAGATGAATGACACGGCCCACTGAAGCACAGAAGCCGATGAAGATCAACCTACTGAAGACTTGAGGGACATCCGGATTTGGTTGTAGCCCGATGACCCGTCCATGAAGGATAGGGCTTCATGTCCGGTGGTCATGTCGAACGTCATCTCTGTGATCAAAACTAGGAAGTCATCCTTTGGACAAGCTTTGTTGAGGTCCCGAAAGTCGACGCAGATGCGGACTTGACCATTTTTTTTGGACTGGGATGATGTTAGCGAGCCAGACTGGATAGATGCATGGCTCGATGAAGTCGACCTCCGCCATTTTATCAACTTCGGTCGCGACCTGGAGCTCCAACTCGTGGCGCATGCGTTGCTGGGGTTGTATAACTAGCGTAGCTGAGGGAGATATAGCCAGATCATATTCCACTATAGAGGGATCTAACACTGGCATCTCCTGGTATGTCCAGGCGAAGCAGTCTTTGTATTCGAGCAGGAATTACTTGTAGTCCTGCCTCTCTGCTTCAGTGAGGAGAGCACTAAGGAATGTGGGCTGAGGGGCCTCGTCTCCACCCATGTTGATCTCGAAGAGCTCGTCAACAGTTGCCTGGCCGCCGTCCTCCAGCTCAGGAGGAGCAGGCTAAATGTCGACGAAGTCTTCATCATCAATGGGGGCTTCGTACACCCGTGGGTCTTCGGAGCCAGTGGTTGAGGCTGCTGGAACTGGAAGGTCATCGTTGTTGGGTCCAGACAAGGGTTGTCCCGGGCCATCCACATTGGACTGGCAGCTATCGGCCGAATCTGGAGACTTGGTCGAAGTTGTCTGCCAATGCCGGCGATGCCTCACGGTCTTCATTCTGGAGGCCTTCCTCAAGGGGAAGGTGTGGCGAGGTAAGCTCTGGAATTGGTTGGGAGGCCGTGGAGGCCTCCTTCACTCCCACATCCTTATGGACGGGCGGGGAATCCTTAGAGTGCTGGAACTGGAGTGCCAGTTCTGGCGGGAAGTGGAATTAAGATTTCCTCTTCCTTATCTCCCGAGCTGTCGAACTTGATGTTGGCGACAACCAAGTCGACGGCTGCCTGCATCGGTCCTATAGTATGGACCACGTGGTAGACACAGAAGTCTGGGTCTTGGTCATAATCGCGGGGGCACCGCAGTGACTGAGGTTCTGAGTCTCTGGGTGTCGCGGGCCTCGTTGTGACTTGAGTGGCTGGCAGTCGGGTGTCGTCGGCACCGTTGTGACTGAGGTATTGAGTGATCGGGTGCGACGGGCCCCGATGTGACCAGAGTGGCTGGCAGTCGGGTGCCGGGGGCACCGTTGTGACTGATCAGATAGGCACCGCTGGACATTGATGGTCGTGCTCGAGGTCCGTTGATAGAGGCAGGGGCCTGGCCTTTCATCTTGCGCCGGGACTTGTGAAGTATGTCCATTGTCCGGGTAATAGCACTAAGAGAACGCTTATCGAGGTGATCCGAAAGTGGCACACTCGAGGCGGGGAACCAGACTGGGCGCCTCGATTGAGCCATGTCTGATGGTGCGTGACCATTGGGACAGAGACTGGGTAGGGCACTCTCATCAAGCAACGGCTACGTCGTGCAGAGATCGGGCAGGGTGCCTCAATCGAGTAGCGTCTGAGGGCCATGCACGATTATCGAGGTAGGGACTGGACAGTGCGTCTCTATGAAGCAGCATCAGAGGCCATGCACAAATGTCGAGGCAGGGCCGAGCAGGGTATTCCCGTCAAGCAACGTCTCAGGGCGCATGATTATCGAGATAGGGCTCGGGCAGAGTGCTTCCACTAAGTGACATCAAGGTCGTGCACGAATATCGAGGCAGGACTCGGACAGAGTGATTTCACCAAGCAATATCTGGGGTCATGCCCGATTGTCGAGACGACATATGTTCGTCAAACAGGGGGTCACCTTTTAGGAGGTCGGTGTTTGGGCTAGACGTCATATAAGGGATGACCATGCGGCATGCCCTCAGTGTAAGCCTAGCAAACACACACACAAATGTTTGGTGTTTGGGCTAGACGCCGTATGAGGGATGACCATGCGACATACCCTCGGCGTAAGCCTACCAACACACACAACTCTCCTTAGCGCGCCTTTGTAGTCTGGGGCGAAGCTCCTTGATGCTTGATCGTTGATGATGCCTCTTGGGCTCCCAAAGGGGGGTTTTATAGAGAAGTTGAAGGGGCTGCCGTCAGACTAACCGTCTATCTTAGTCAACGGTCAAAGGGTTGGTCAATGGTCAAGTAACGGACCAAGGTTGGCCCATTACTATTCAGGTGACGCACCAGGCATGGGGCGTCAAAGGACTGTAACGCACCAGGGGTGGTGCGTTACACCGACTGGGTTGCGAACTTGCGGAGTTCGAAATCGAACCCTCTCCCGGTCGACCAAAATCGACGGGAATCGCGAGGAAACTAGTTTTTCTAACAAACCACCCTGCCATTAAAATCAATAGACAATGCTCATGGAGTCGATTTCATGATTTTATGGCTAAATTACACTAACATGAAAGAATGCACGAAAATCAAGAAAATTGGCGTCAGGCCACGGCGCATGTGGTACCGGCGGGTTCCTAGCGAGGAGAAGATTCCATCCCCCTACCTCAATCGCGATGGGAACAACATTCGAGGCACGAATGGATGAAGGGTCGTCGTGACACCTCTCGATCTGACTCGACTCCACGCTCCGCGGATCGAGGGAAGAAGGGTGTCACCGTGACCTACGCGACACGATCATTCCAACGGTACCTCCCTTGCTTCAATCAGCGACCGTCTGGATCGAAACCGAGAGAGAAGAACGATTTTTAAGAAATTAGGCTAAAATTCACCAAAATGAGGTTTGCACCGAAATCGGTGAAAATGACGACGGATGGCAACGCATGTGGCGTCACCAGGTTCCTGGCGAGATGAGGAACCCGTTCCCCTACCTATTGCACGACGCAGGCCGCGAATCGGTGCAGATCGGGCGACAGGGGGTCACGTCGTCCTCTCGCTCACACGCGCCTCCACGCTCCGCAATCCAAGGGAAGAGGGGTGTCAACGCGATCCTCGCGTCAAGCCCTTCCCGTCGGTACCTCCCACGCGTCGATCAGAGTCCGTTTGGACTGAAGCCGAGTGAGAGGGGGAGAGAAAGAGAGAGAACGTGTGAGGGAGAGAGAGAAGAGAGAGTGTGTGTTCGAGAGAGAGAGAGGGGCGGCGGTGGTAGTTTTAAGAAAAAAAGTGATTTTCTTATTTTTTTTGGTAAAAAATATCTACAAGTGCAAAATTTCTAGGAGCATGAAATCTTTACAGTGAGGTACCACCTTAGTTCTCTGTCATTTTCTAATTTTCTAGATTTTTATGAAGTAAAATGCCCTTTCAAAATCTCCTTTTTCTCAGTTTCTGGAAATTGGGTCTGACACAAGCAAGACTTTAATGTCCATCAACCTTACTTAAGTTTGTGCAGCATGTGCACTAACCTTACCTATGCATGGACCAAATGTGCATTGACCTTATCTATGCTTGGACTAAACATGCGCCGACCTCACTTATAGCCAGGGCCAAGCATGCACCGACCTTGCTATGGCATGGGCCAAACATGCACCGACCTTACTATGGCCTGGGCCAAACATGCACCGACCTTATTATGGCCTGGGCCAAACATGCACCAACCTCACTTATGGCCTGGGCCAAACATGCATCGACCTTACTATGGCCTATGCCAAACATGCACCGACCTTGCTATGGCATGGGCCAAACATGCACTGACCTTACTTATGGCTTGGGCCAAACATGCACCGACCTTGCTATGGCTTGGGCCAAACATGCACCGACCTCACTTATGGTTTGGGCCAAACATGCACCGACCTCACTTATGGCTTGGGCGAAACATGCACCGACCATACTATGACCTGGGCCAAACATGCATCGACCTTACTATGGCCTTGGCCAAACATGCACCGACCTTATTATGGCTTGGGCCAAACATGCACCGACCTCACTTATGGCTTGGGCCAAACATGCACCGACCTTACAATGACCTGGGCCAAACATGCATCGACCTTACTATGGCCTGGGCCAAACATACACTGACCTCACTTATGGCCTGGGCTAAACATGCACCGACCTTGCTATGGCCTGGGCCAAACATGCACCGACCTTACTATGGCCTAGGCCAAACATGCACTGACCTCTCTATGGTCAATAGAAAATATGCACAGACCTTGCTATGAACCATATGAAATATGCACAGACCTTGCTATGATCAATAGGAAATATGCACAGACCTTGCTATGAACCATATGAAGTATGCACAGGCCTTGCTATGATCGCACAAGGGAAGGGCAGTTAGGACCTCACTGCACAAGGCCTGTGCGGTCCAACCCTAACCGCACAACCTTCCAACGGCACATGGTGATTGGTGATGTACGGACAGCCCCTGGCCGCACGAAGGGTCATGCGGCCAGACCCTAGCCTTACACCCCAGTGCACTGTGCAACGGTCAGAAGCAACGGTCGAAAGTTCAGGGGATGGGCGGTCGACATGGGGCCACACATAGGGGACGTGCGGTCCCACGATAGGCCGCACAAGCCCACAGCGCTCCGAGCCGTAGTGCGGTCCCCACTGGGCCGCACATGGGGATGTGCAGGCCCTAGTTCGACCGCACAACCCTCACCGACGCGAAAACGGCAAACCCGTCAGATTTTGCCCATTCCGGCCCCAAACAAGCCCCACGGAGGGGGAAATGAAGGGAAAACAACCCCCAAGCCCCCTAGCATGCTTCTACGCCCCTAAAACGCGGATTCACGGCGTAAAAAGGTAGATCAGGCGAACTCTCCCTGTGACATGGTTTCCCGTTCTCGGTGCAAAATCACCCACGCTCGATCTCGCCTCGGCCTACAAACCACGGGAACGGAAGGCAATGAGCTAGGGAACGTCACCCTACCTTTGTTCCGCGTCGAGGCACGCCGATTCGAGCTTAATCCACGAAGAACGCCGTTAAGAATCTCGAGCCTTCATGCTTCCCACGCACGCTGCACGCCCACGCGATCGCCTTGCCATCACCCACGTCGTCGCGTCGTCGCCCCGCCGCCGTCTACAGCCGGAAGGGAGCTCGCCACGGTCGAATGGGAGAGAGAGGGAGAGGGGGGCGCGGTCACGAGAGGAAGAAGAAGAAGAAGGAAAAAGAATAAAGAAATGGGATATTTATAGATAATCTGAATTTTTTTGAAAAATATCGAAAAATAAAAAATCACGTTCCCGCGATCCTCGGAACGCACCGATCGCAACGGTACCACTCTCGCTTGGGTGAACGACTCAGTTCGCCCGCAGCGGAGTTCTGCAGGATTTGCCAAAAATCGGGTCGGGAATCGGAAAAACGTATGGAAGAATCTAGAGTGGGCCAATAGTAGCCCTGCCTAAGGATTTTCTTTGCTAGAGCCTGGCCATTGACATGACCTCCACACTCACTAGAATGAGCCACTTCGGCTACCTTCCAGGCTTCATCATCATCTAGACATCTCATGAGCATTCCGTTAGTAGCACGCCTGTACAATTCCCCAGCGAAGATAGTGTACTTCAAGGTGGCTCTTCTGATTACCTTCTGATGCTCGGCGTTTGCCTCTTCTGGGAACGATCCATCTCGACAATAGAGCTCGATTTCATGATACCAAGGCAATTCTTCTTCCTCTGAGATCTCTTCTAATTCTGTTAATGATACCTCCTTCAACTCTTCCTTCTCAGCCCTTGTCTCTATAGTCTTCCTAAGGTTAACATACCAAGGATCCTGAAGAGAGGGTGCGTCCAGTCTCTAAACGATGATAGTCTCAGTACTCCGACTGAGAGGAAAAGATAGAGAGGAAGCAAGTGATGCTAGAGCATCAACATGAAAATTTTGAGATCAGGGAGTATGGATATAGATTAATTTGTGAAATTGCCTAGCTAGGAGTGTGACCAAATCTTGATACGGCTTGACCTTAGGGTCACGAGTGCGGTAAGTGGATAGGACCTACCACAGAACGAGCTGAGAGTCTCCTATAATCTTTAAGTGGTGCGTGCCTAAGAGGTAGGCATGCTTCAAGCAGGCTAGGAGAGCCTCATACTCGGATATATTGTTGGTAGCAGGAAATCGGAGTTGGTAAGCGAAAGGAATCATCACCCCTTCCAGAGTGAGGAGAACAATGCCTATCCCTCGGCCCTGAGAATTGAGTGCACCATCAAAGTGCAGAGATGAAAAGGGGTCAGTCAAAGCCTTCAGCTGACCCTGGTGCTCCTGCAGAGAAGAACTGATCTTTCCCAGCTCAGACTTGCATTCTGTCTTCTGCATCTTTATAGCCGCCAGCCTGTCTGATGAGACGCGCGTCAGAAAATCTCAGCGATGCACGAACTTCAGCAGCAATAATACTCGCTGAGCCCACACTTCTAGGGGACAGCCCATGGCTTGTAAGCCGGGATTCTATTAATAACCACATCCTGCTCCTTTGGGTGGATGAAAAAACCACTCTTACCTCTATTTATAAGTTGGCCCGTGTCAATAACCACAACCCTTTATTGTTATTCTTATTGCTTACCTTTACTGTTGTTATTTCTACTGCTGTTACTTTTGTTACCGCTTTCGTTGTGGTAGGGATCTGTGGGACCCCTATTGAGCCAATGAGATGACGCTCACTCCCTACTTTTTTAGGTGTAATGCTTCTCCTCAAGGTGGTGCATCTCGGTTGGAGGTCTCTTAGCAGCCAGCTTGCCAGTGCCGGGGTATGCCCCGAGGTAGTGTATGTTTCTTTTCTTTTAGATTGTACTTGTGACTAGACTCTGTGGTTATATTTAATTGTTATAAAACGTCAATTTTTTCTATCAATTAATTATTAATTCTATAGTTTATTTCAGGCTTTGTTTAGAATTTCAATACATAACCACATCATCCCTATTAACCCTTCTGAGCGTAGGATCCGAATGGTATCGGGTTTGACTCAGTATCCGAATCTTGGGTCGTTACAGATTTTATCAGAGCATGGTTATGAAAATGCATGGGAATTCAAAACAATCACAGAGACTTAGAGTCTAGAAAGTCCAGTACAATCGGTAGCTAAAATAGGATGTTTTGTTTTATTCACCTCCCACTTATTTTTTGTGTTTGTGTTAAGGGTTAAATGGCGCCGAGGAGGCTAGTTCGATCGTTGTCAGGGGTGTCAATGAGGACTAGGGAGGAGCCAAGCAGAGAGAAACCAGGTCGTGAGTCACCTCCTCTAGAGGTAGTGGCCTGAGGTCAAGGTGCGCCGAGTCAGGCTAAGTTTTTCACTGGCATGTAGCAATTTTTCGCGTAACAGTGGGGTCAGCAGTGCCGTGGTCAGGAGGCTAGCGAAGGTAGTTTGTCGCATAGTGGGCGGGAGGGTGTTCTGTGAGAGTTTCTGCAGTTTCAGCCATCGACATTTGAGGGCTAGCCAGATCCTAATGCAGCGAGATCATGGATCGATGTTGTGGAACGAGTGTTCCGGTTGATGAAATGCATGGATGATGAGAGAGTCCTACTGGCGAGATACCGGTTGCATAGTCCTGCTCTCTAGTGGTGGAGCATGGAGTGGGAGACGACCTTTCAGTCTTGACCACTTCAGTAGATTTCTTGGCAGGAGTTTGCTGAAGATTTTGAGATGACTTGTAGTCCTGAGTCCCTGCGGACAGAGAGAATGTTCCAATTCCTAAATTTGCAATAGGGTGAGATGTCAATGATGTAGTATCAGGCCTGTTTTATGAAATTGAGCTGCTATGTTCCTCATGTGATGGAAAATGAAGTTTTGAGGACCTGTCAATTTCTCTGATGTTTAAGAGCTGAGTTGTGGTAGATCTTGATTATGACTCGAGTTGTAGGACTAGACGCGGCATTCTAGGCAGCGATGACTTTGGAGGAAGACATTTTGAGGACCCGGGAGTCTCAAGTAGAGCAATTTTCATCGGGTCAGGTTCAACAAATTATGGATTAGCAGATAGAGGTTCAGTAGCCTTCAAGCCAGCCATCCTTGGTGGCATCTTCCCCTTCTGGTAGGCATCCTCGGAGATTGGGATGGAGATATAGGCAGTGGCTTAAGGGTCAGAGGCAGGCTTCTAAGGAGAGCGTGCTATAGTCTTCGGTCCAGATTCAGCAGTAGAGCATGGTTGGAGGTCAGCAGAGTCAGTGTTCGAGTTGTGGTAGTCTACATCCAGGCAAATCGTGCTCGAGTGCTGGGAGGTGCTACAGATGTGGTCAGGCAGGACATAAGGCACGTGATTGCCCTAAGGGGCCATCCCAGTTGAGGTAGCAATTTTTGAAGCAGTGGGGCACGATTTTCTAGGGCAAGTGCGGCATGGCCCTGGTTGTAGTGGAGGCATCCCACCTCCTGGAAGGTATGCGCTATTTGTTTTTGAGTTAATTTCTTGCTGTGTATTTTGTTTAATTTCACGATTTTCTCATTTTAATTATGTTTGTATCCCCCCCTAAATGTTTCGGGGTTTGTAAGGGTGTCATGTGTGTTGGCATTGGAGCTGCCTGTGGGGAGTTGGGTGCCCTTTTTCCTAGTGTTATGGTGTAAGGGCCGTTAGGATGGTATAGAGTTGGTTGGGAAGAGTTACCAACCAAGCTAATATGTCGTGTTATGAGGCTAGCGTTGGGCCTCCCGAGGTGTTTTAGTGTAGAGACCTATAGTGTTGTAGGTGGGTTGTTGGGTATGAAAGGAAGGTTGTGTAACGACCCAAGATCTGGATATCAGGAATAACCCGATACCATTTAGATCTTGGTCCGCCACCCACGAGCCGGAAGACTCGGAAGGGTTAAAGGTTGGTGTGGGAGTGTATAAGAAGCTAAAATAACGCAGGAATATAAATAATGCATAATTTAATTAATATTGGAACTAAACTATTATATGTTTATAACAATTATACAGTCTAGAACTATAAGTCTAAAGTAAGTATAGTCAACAGAAAGGAAAGGTACAAGTACGCAGGGCATACCCCGGCTCTAGTGAACTGGCTTCTATACCTGATCACTGGCACCACGAACCACCTCTGATGCACTACGCCGAAGCCTCGCCTCACCTGAAAACAACGGAGGTGAGCCTCATCTCATCGGATCAGTAGGGGTCCCGCGGATCTCCACCTCACACGATAAAAAATAACAGTACGATAACTAAAGCAAGTGTAGTAAATAAACAATAGGAAAGGCAGTGAACTACTAGTAAAGGAGCTCGACACAGGACCAGTACACCTGTCGCTAATCCAAGCCTCATCCACATGGAACGGAACACCTGAGCCACCAGTACGTCAAACCACAGAGACTAAAACCCACATTGGAACCACCCAAGTGACAAGAGTACTAACCCACTAACCACGAGACCGGAAGCATCCTCCGATGACTTACACCACAGCCTCAAGTGTCTCCCTACACGCCCTCGGGAGAAAACTGAGACACAATACAATGTACCACCGAATAAGGACTAGCCGAGGTCGTGCTTGATGAGTATCACATTTCATCTTATAATTTGCATCACATATATCATCTTTGAGTATTAAAAGAATAAACTTATACAATTTGGATCATTAACTTCATTCTCACAATTAATTTGAGTTTGCATGAAATTAACTATCCTTTTGGGCCACAATAGTGAGGGTTGAACTTGCATAAGGGATAAATTGCATAACCTATTTTTGGTTTTATTTTTTTATTTTCTTTTTCAATAATTCCATGGACTTTTGGCCTATGTCAACCACTAAGAACAGTCTCCAGACAACTACTCAACGACTGGGGTTAGTCTTTCTGTTTTCAACACTGGCAGTTATTGGACTCACTTCTGGGAAGAGGCTGCTGAGCACTTCATTCTGCCCTTCTGACTTGCCAGAAGATCACTAACCTGTAAGAGATGTCTAAGACTAGCCCTCTGAAGCAGGACAATTCATCCCTCTCAAACTCCTCAAAGCCATCGTCCTCCTCATCAACATCCTTGAAACCCTCCTCCTCACTAAGCCTTCTGCCTTTCCTGCCCACAGAAGAGGCTCTGAAGGACCACCTAGCGAGCTTGTGCTTACTGCCGCCGTTCCCGTGGACGTCAAATGGGCCCTTCAATAACAAGGCTCCGCCACTGCTACCGCCGCCAAGTCTGCACTGAAACGAGTCTCTGAGATCACAGGCCCTCTCGCTGAAGGGCAGCTTGAACCCGCCCTGGGCTACGAATTTGGCCATGGGGGGAGTTGCTGATCTGCAACCGCTGCCACTGGTGCCTGCCCTTTCCAACAGTGAGAACTGAGGAGTGAGGAGGCGGCTTGTGGCACTTGCCTTCTCAGTTCGCGGAAGTCATGGGTGTCTGAGTCCCTTAAAAAGGTCTTTCCTTTTCCTCTTCCCTTCACCTCCACTTCCTTGCCCCAGTCCTTCCAAATTCCAAACCAACCATTAACACCAAAAGATCCTCGTTACCACAGCAAAAGACGTCCTTTTGTCCGGTGAAACGCGAGTTGACACAGCGGGAAACTCCAAGTTTTTTAGCTTTGAACCGATCAAAATGTGCAATTTGGTGCTGTGGGCGTTGCCCAACTGCAAGGGTAAGAACAAAGTTGAGTACAGGAGTAGGTCTTCTGGCCAAATGGAGAAACCCTGAGCGCCACACGTTCTTCCTACCATTCCAAGGGAATATCTTCCCTGTACTCTCCAATTTCCTCGGTCGCACGGCCGGATCTGGGAGGCTCGTGGAACTGGCTCTCAAAAAAAAAAATCCAACACATGCCATCGAGGGACATGATCCTATGATCCAATGGTGACTCAGAAATGTCGATAGGGAATGTCCCCCTCTCCCCGACCACTAGAATCCTCGATAAGAACAATCACATGCAATGCGTGTGTAGAATGCACCCAGTCAAGGGACTGGCTACGATTAGTTATGCATATATATGGATTAGCTGGTTAGCGGGTTAGCAAAGGGGGTTAATAAGTTAGCATGAGGATTAGCATGTTAGCAAATTAGCCTTCGAAACCAACAAACTAGAATGAGTGCTACGGCAATTGGAGAAGGCAACCCTTCATACAGTCGGTGCATAGCATACAGGGGGACGATGGTGCCAGTAAATCATGCGCCCAAATTATAGGGACGGCCCCATTCTCCTCGGTTCATGACTGAGAATGGAGGGGCAATGAGGGCTAGTCCCGGGGTTAACCAGGGAGGCACGAGTGTGTATCTCTCTGGCAATTAAACCCTCGGCAAAGGTAGTGGGAACTTAATATGATCATCCCATTGGAAAGAACCTCCGGGGAGAGGGGTGACGATGTCAATGTTACCCTGGATGAACCAGGGCATGTTTGACGTCAACGCGGGAAAATCAGATAGTAACGCATGGGCTATAGGAAAGGGAGTGCAATCAAATGGAAAAGAGGAATTCAGACATGCATCAACGCTTTCATTCAAGCCCAAAGAGGGGGAGAAATAACATTACATAATCTGATGATCAATGGATCATTACATACAACTGCTGCCTTGCCATATCGCACACGACCCATGCTCAGAATGAGAACAGGAGGGATGGATGAAAGAGAAGGAAAATTGGACAACATCGGGCTCATTTCATTGCCCGGATCATTACAAGATCATATATGTAGAGATCTTCCGAGAGTAGAAAGTAAGAAAACATACACGAGAAGCTTCGCCACCCACCTCTATTAGTAACAGTGAAAATAGGGTATCGACGAAATGGGCGTTTCCTCCCCGGTGGCGGCTCCTCCTGGAAGACAGAAGAGGTAAACTGTGAAAGTAAGGCCGCTCTCTGAGTCTCACTCCCCCGAATCCCAGAGAAGAGCCAGAGGTAAGAAGGGAAAGGGGGTCGTGGTCGCCTGCAACACCCTGTCGACGCTGTTCGACACCACCCTCTCTCTAGAGGGAGAGGAGGACACAGTACCCTGCGACCCGCCAGAGGCAAATCAGGTTGAAGCATCCACCTCCCGACACACCACTCGGTCGGGGAAGAAATGGGGGCGCCCTCCTCAGGACGACCTCAATATCATGCTAAGAGGCGAACAACCCTACCAAGTCCCCAAGCCCGAGGTTCGAGGTGTAGAGATTCCCCCACCATCGGGTCTTTATCCCGAGAAGTCAAAAAGTCAGGGTGCTCCCTCCTTTGCCGAATTCCTTCGGGCCCGCACACAAAATCAGGAGTGCCAGCAAGAACCCTGGCCAACCAAGAGGGCTAGTAGTCGCCTGGCTCCGCCCGCGAGTAAGCCTCCAACCGTACCGGCGGCGGTCCCATCCCAGCTAGCGGGAGAATTTGACAGCATCTCTGACCTTGCCAAATTTATGAAGGAAAAGGAGGAGATCCAGCAGGCCCCGTAGGCTCAGGTAGCTGTGCTAGATCCAGCGGAGGAGTCGCCTTCTGACCCTGTGCCCCAGACCCAGCCTGGGGGCAGACGCGGCAAGGCCGAAGAAATGAAATTGCTCAAGGTTCGGGCCGCCGATCGAATAGTCAAGCACCTTAAGAAGATCCCGGCTAGGTTTACCATCTGGGAGATGCTATCCTTAGATGAAGAGACACGACAAGTCATCATTACCGCACTCCAGACGTCAGCACACCTTGCGGCATGCTTGGCGGAGATGTCCGCAGAGGTGGTCGTGGCCTACACGGAGGATGACATGCTCTTGCCCACCTGCAGTCACAACACGCCGCTCTACATGAATGGGCAGCTGAACGGCCAGCCTATCAACAGGGTCCTGATCGACCCAGGAACAGCAGTCAACGTACTCCCCTACCGGGTGTACCAGAAGCATTACTTCGACGTCCACCTGGTCGAAGTAAAGAATGTCAAGATTGCTGGCTTTAACCAGAAGTGCGAGGTGCCCATGGGGGTTGCAGAGTTAGAACCAGCCCCACCACCCCTCTCTCACCTGCGTCCACCCTTCTTCTCCCCACTTCCACCATTGTTCTACCCCCTCCACACCTCCTCTACAACACCAACTAGCCACTCTATTCCCTCCCTCCACCACTAACCCCCGTTCCCATCGTTTCCTTGCACTCTTGAGGGAAGCATACAGTCTTCCTATGGCAATCCAGAAGACCAGTCACTCTCAGAAGTCACTGCATCTTCATCCCTATGTTCCTGAAGGCCCAAGGGTACCGGTGGAAGCGTCTCCGAGGCTTCCTTGCATCGGCGGTCGTCTCGCCCTCTTCTTACTTCGTGGCTGTCCGGGGGAAAAGATCTACCCCGACTGCGCAAAAGAGCTCCAGTCAGCAACCTGAGGCCGTTTGCAGAAGCTGCCATGACCAGTCGCCTGAAGATCTGAATACGAGGCTTGGCCGACGCCTTCTACGATGAGTCTTCTTCCTCCTCCAAGAAATGGGGCTCCGTTCAGCCACTGGAGCGATTTCTCCTCCTATTTCTCCTCTGAGTGTGCAGTTCTGTCCACCCTGGGACAGAGCTGACACCCTGTCAGTGTTCGGACTTCTGTGGCCTTCTCCGACATCGGTTGGCACCCCCTTGGGTCTTGTTTCGAAGAGATCTCGACAACGGTTCCAACGCCATTGACCGTGCCCAAATCAGAGTTTGGGACTGTTCGTGGTGACATCATCTTCCAGAAGCTGCGGTGCTGTGACAGTTCGTGGCAGAGAACGGAGTCCCTGCTTCCTGCTCCACCGCGCCCTGCGACGGCTTCCCCAGCTCCCGCCAAAATTTCAGCACCCTCCTGGGCCAATCCACGAAGTCTTGGTGTTGGTCTTGCTATCAACGAAGTTCGGGAGCTTCCGCAATAATTCCAGCATCGACAGTCTGTACCCTGTTCCTAAGAAGGGACAGATTCGCCCCCGACGTTGCGAGGAGTCTGAGTCTTCATCTTCCCCCTCCCCGCTTGGCCGACTGAAGGCCCCTCCCTGCGCGGAGGTAGTTTTGGTTGTAATTCACTTAACCCCCACCCCAAGATCCCCCACTTCCACTCCCATAAACCCCATTCCCCCCAATACTTTCAAGCTACTTTCCTGCCTGCTGTCACTCAAAGACCAGCAGCTTGCAGGAGTCACCACGATTGCATCCCGGCGTCCCTGAAGGCACAAGAGGAACCAAAAGAAGCGTCTCCAAGTCTTCTTTGCAGTGGCGGTTGTCTCGCCCTTATCCGAGTTCAAGGCTGACTGGGGGAAGCGTTCTACCCCAACTGCGCAGTCAACTCCCAGATAGTAACTTGAGGGAACTTTCAGACTCGACCACGACCTGTAGCTAGAAGATCTGACGATGGGGCTTCTCTGACGGCTTCCTCGACGTGTCTCCTTCCACCTCCAAGAAGCGGCACCTCGTTCGGACTCTGGAACGATTTATTCTCTCATTTCTCCCCCGAGTGCGCAGCTCTGTCCACCCTGGGAAAGAACTGACACACCGTCAGTGATCGAGCTGCAGCGGCCTACCCCGACCTCGACTGGCACCCCCGTGGGTCTCATTTCGAAGACAGTTCGACCACAGTTCCATCTCCATCAACCGTGCCCAAATCAGAGTTCAGGGCTGTCCGTGGCGACGTCTCCTTCCTGAAGCTAAGGTGCTGCAGTAGTTCGGGACAGGAACAAAGGCTCTGCTGCCAATCCTGCCCCGCCCAGCGACGTCAACTTCGGCCACCACCAAATTTTTTGTACCATCCCTCACCAGTCACGGATGTTTCGGCACTAGTCTTGCTGTCATCGGAGTTCGGGAGCTCCCACAGAAATTCCGACAATAGTGATTGGTACCCTATTCCAGCAGCTGACCAGATCCGGCACCGACCCCGTGTGGAGGCTTAGTTCTCGTCTCTCCCCTCCCCGCTTGGCCGGCTGAAGGCCCCTCCCTGCGTGGAGGTAATTTTGGTTGTAACACATTTAACCCCCACCCCGAGATCCCCCCTCCTGTGGAGGTGTAGTGTTGTAAGGGGTTTGACAGGTTGAAGCATCCTCGCCGCGGCGTGGGTGAGCCCACGCTTCCCCGCGCGCCCCCATCTCCGAGCGGGACCGGTTTCTTCAAACCGGTTCCTTTCTCGTGGGATCGACTCCGCTTACCACTATATATTTGATTTCTTATCTTTAAAAGTGAGTGAGTGCGAATATATTTGAAATTGTGGCACGGCTTTCTTAACGACATTAGTCAGTGTGCATCAGGCACCTACACAATGGTGGCTTTCGTCCAGGGCCTTTTCGTGCTGCTCTTCATTGCCTTTCCGCACGTCTAGGGCACGCAGGTACTCGTCTTCCTAAGCACTGATGGCGACGAATTCACTAGGAGCCCAGGCCTTAAGGAACTCACGACGGTTGACGTATTTCAGTAGCAGCAGGACTTGCCACGACCATTCCTCTAGAGGGCAGCCCAACATCTGCAGTGCCCCGATTAGCTGCGCCACCACGGTGTGTACCCCCTGATATGTAAGGGAAGGATCGGCGAAGATCATCGATCGTAATGCCAGCAGCATCTGTCAGACCAGCGCGTCTGAGGTGGCGTGGCCAATGGAGGGCACGGCCGGAGGGTCAAACTCGACCAAGCTATCCACAGCCGCCCATAGATCAGCGTCCACCACGCCCGAGGAGGACGGAAGAGTGGAGGCCAGGTCGCTCGAGCGCCCGACCTCGACAAATGACTCCCAGCTGGCCATCGCCAGAGGAGCCGACAGAGCTGTGATCGAACCACCTGACTTCATCATCGCGAGGGGCTGCTCCACCTTGCTCTTGGTTGGAGGAAGGGTGTGGAGCGGAGCTAAATCAGATGTTACTACTAAAGGACCTGCGGCCCTTTCCACTTGTGCTCCCTCCTCCCGGGAAACCGTGAGGCTTTTCAGCGTCTTCCCCAGAAGCTGGTCCTCCTCGGGTGTCATGAGCAGTCGGGGAGGCAGAAGAGGAACCATGAGTTTCAGCCCATTCCCCTACTGTAGGAAGGACACCAGGTGCTCCACCTCTGATTCCGAGAGCAGTTGCAGTTCACCTACCCCCGCGGGGCTGACTAGCTCCCTCCGCTTCGCAACAGCCTTGCGGGCTCTAGCAGTGCGCACCTCGGGGAGCCTTGCCTCCTCCTGAAATGCAGAAAATGGGGTTAGCCTTCCTAGGATCGCATCGTACTCGGCCAACTGCAGCGCATACAACTTCGCTGGCAACTGTCGGTCACTGACGATAATAGGAGAATCTTTCAGGCAAAATGGAGTGGACATAAAATCTCCGAAGAGTAACTCAACGAGCAGATCTCAAGGCGACTCGGTCACCGGCTCCTCGAGACGAGCAAGAAAATCCTCAGAAATAAATGAATGAGTGGCACTTGAATAGAATAGCACACGAGCAGGATGACCAAAAATCAAAACTGTACCTTCTACGAGATTGGATGCAATGGCTTCTGCACGAGTGATATGCGTGATCCGGCTCCTCAGTTTCTGACTAGAGGCTACAGAAGATTGCTGGGAAGAAGCAGGAACTTGCAAAAATGGCGGCTGAGGTTGAGGTGGTGCAGGAAGGCGAAACTGCGACTGCTGCGGCTGGGTGACCTGCGAGAACTGTGCCGGAACTGACTTTATCGGGCAATTTCAGACAACGTGACCCAGCTGATCACAGCGATAGTAAACCACCGGCAAAGAACAGGGAACACCGAGATGGCTGCCACCACACCTCGGACACGGTCTTAGCTGACTCACTTGAAAATCTCGGCGCCGTTGATACGGAAGAACATGCTGCTGCACTGAATCGGAAGACATAGAGTGTTGCGGCACAAAACCTGAAGATGCTTGACGGTTGAAACGCTTCTTGGATTTTCGAAACATCCGCCTCGAAGGACCACCAGAAGTAGCCACGACAGACGAAACACCAGGTGCTGACGGCTGATAGGACTGCTAGAACGGTACAACCGGCTGAGCAATACTGGACTGAGAAAATCCTGCAGACCTCGCCAAATCGAGCTCAACCGCGACTACTGCCTGATAAGCATCATCCATAACATGAACACGGGTAGCAAGAAGTGGCACTCTCAACTTGGCTCGCAAACCATTGAGAAACTGCTCGGTCTTCAAGGCTTCATCAGCAATAATATGCGGCGCATAACGACCCAACTCGATGAACTTGTTCCGATACTACAACACGGTCATCTCACCCTGCACCAGATCTAGAAATTGGTGCATGAGGGTTGTTTTTGGTGTTGGACACTCCAGCCGAGGATTTATCCAACCCCTGAGACATTAAGATCATGGTTCGAGGTGGCAGAGCGGGCGCTCTGGTCGAGATGTGCTCAGATGAGCGGAGGATCTTATTGGATTGGGCTGTGGTTGCCCTAGATCTGGTTCAAGATGTGAAGGCTCAGTGGCGAGCTTGCGGCTCAAGGATGAGTGTTGGCGGGTGTTGCTTATGGCTCGTGCTGCGGCTCGAGGCGTGGTGTGTTGCAATTCGAGGAATTACAGCGGTGGTGCATCGAGAGTTGTTGTGATCGTGGTCTGACAAGACACTTGGTGAGTGTGTCAGAGGTGCTGACTTGATGGAAGTAATGATTTTTTCAGTGCTGGAACATGTTGTTCCTAGTGTGTGCAAGGTTCGAGGTCAGGTCGAGCATGGGGACCTTCCGTTGGTTGGAGGTATATTGAGTTTTTCCCTTGATTGGAGGAGATCGCGTTGGTTAAGGTTCGTCATCTTGCATCATGTGTTCGGATTGGTTGGCCTTCGTGTGCCATGAAGTCTGTGCGAGACACGTCCCGTGTTTTGGCGAGGTGGTTGCCATTGAGAAGCGTTGCCCACTTCCCGATGTGTAAGGGTGTTGGCGCTGCTCCGGAAGGGTGCGTGCCAGCTGGAAGTGTTCGCGAGAACTTGTGGCTGGTGTTGTATTTTCCAAGGTGTTGTGAATCAGAGCCTGTGGAGTTGCAGAGGATTGTCGGGATGGAGGATCCCGAGTTGTCGTTGTGGTGGCTATGCATGTGGATCTGAGTGCGCAGCGGAAGGTCATAGCGTTGGATACTACAGGCGAATTTTTGAGGATGTGTTGAGCGTCAGGGGATTGGTTCCTCGGTGTGAGTTGGTCTCGGTTGTGTGAGGCATGTTGTTGCCGTGCCGTTGCTTGAGGCATTGCGATTTGTGGAACTGGCTGGATTGAGCATTGGAGAAATGTGCTGGTGAGGTTGCCGCATGAGTACCCTGTCCATGTGTTAGAGGTTGTGTTCTCGGATGAGATCGTGTTTTGGAGAAGTGATCTCTCTAAGGTGTTCGAGCATGAATCTGGGTAATTCCTCGAAGACCTTATTTTTCTTGTAAAAACAAATGTAAAGATTCATTAATCTCATCATCATGTGACTCATTAAACAAGCAATAGATATCTAAGAATGTAGCCTCAGATATTTCATAAGAACAAGCAAATCATACAGATCAGTGTGTAAAGTTATGCACATGCATCGATGCACAATCTCAGTGCACCGACCTGCCTTACTGATGAGAAGTAAAGAATGCAGCACAATGACAAAAGAGCATTGACCTGTACATTGCACAGGTAGACCTCATCAAAATGGAGAGACTCTTACTGCATTGAGGGTGCAACAACCTGTGAGAGCACAAGCCAGAACTATTTGAATAATAGCGTCAACCTTTAAGTCACACAGGTAGACCTTATTTTGTCAGAAAGACTATATCTGTAATGAAGGTGCATCGACCTGTGTGTGCAGAAGCCAGTGCCCCATGAACTATAACATCGACGTGCCACTTAGCAAAGTTAGCCTATCCTGGTGATGTATAATGAAGATGCATAAAGCATTGATGCAAGACCCTACTACACCAACTTGATTTTGTAACAGATGCATAAGGTGCATCGACCTTGAGAATGATGACCTTTATCGCACTGACCTTATGCTGCAATAGCTGGCTCACTAGCATCGACCCATCTATGATGTGCACCGACCTTATGCTACAACATGTAGCATATAGTGCCTAGCAACATCGACCTGTGTATAAGGTGCATCGACCTGATAGACCATACAGTGTACAAGGTGCACCAACCTGATAGAGCATACTATGTACACCTGCAACGACCTACTAGCCTATAATGCATATGTGCACCGACCTTCTGGACTCAATGACATATATGCATCGACCTATCAATTCAATGCCATAGGAGATGCATCGACCTTTCAATACAACACTTCCACATATGCACCGACCTTCTAGACTGGACTGCATATGTGCACCGACCTTACTTTCTCAATGCATGAATATGCATCGACCTTATAATGTAGTCGTGTGAATATGCATTGACCTTTCTTTCTAATTGGCGTGTTGGTCGCCCGTGATTTGGGGCATCCCTAGCCCTTAGGGGTTCATTCGTAGGCTAGCCAACCATCGGAGCAGCGAGGTTCTATCCCAGACCCTCACTACCATCACCGGATTACCTACGGATACGAGAGTGCGCTTAGCGGGTAAGTCCGCTTAAGTGAAGTCACCGATCCGCGCATTGCTTGCTTTCTAGGTCCGAGGGATCTTCGGTCTTGTGACTATCACCCCCAAGGTGGTGTCACATCAGTCGGCCAGGAAGGACACCATGGGCGTGCTGCTGAAGAGGGCAGGCCAGGGGGGTGTACCGGCCAGGTACCCGGGCTGGGTGTACCGCTGAGCGGATGGCCAGGGTGTGCCAGGTGAGTGCAGGCACGAGGGTGCCGCTGGCTAGCGCCAGCGAGTGTGCCACTGGGGGGTGTACCAGCCAAGGGGTGTGCCGCTGAGAGCACGCTGCGGGTATGCCGCTGAGGAACACTGGTGGGTGTGCCGCAGAGGGGGCACGAGGGTGTGCCGGGTGGGGCTGAAAGGCGTGCCGTTGGGACACGTTCAAGCCCGTTACGAGCACGAGTTGTGGCTCATTCTAACTTTCTTCGGGGCCCACGGATTGTGAGCTACCCGGGAGTTGGTTTCTCTTCGCTGTCGTGATTCTGGAGATGACTTCACGGTAGTGCGTGTATCTTTGAAGAGTCCGGATGGCCCATCCTCTCCGGAGTTTCTTCATTTGAAGCTGTTGTTGATGTGAGACTGGATGGGACATATGGGCGTGCAATTTTACACGTCCACAAATTCCCCCCACCCACGGGTGACGCGGGAGAAGGATAAGTCGAGCGGTGTCCGTGGGTGAAGTCATTCTTCAGGGTCGTAGTCGAGACCTTGACGTCCGGGGAAGGGGACGATCTCACCCTGTGGTCGTTGTCTGTACTTAGGTACACGTACGGGGACGCCCGTCGGCGTGTGAGAGCATGCGGACGGAACATTCCCGTATGTATACTCGTCACTGCATATGGGCATTTTTACATATATATATATTTATTACCATTATTTTCTCTTCTTCTAAATAACCCTAAAGTAACTTAAATTGTTAATATGCCTATTTTATTTCAACAAATCCTTAACTAATTCCATTAAATGCCTAACCACTGCCTAAAAATTCATAAAAATAGACTAAATTCACAGAATCAATTCTAGATCTGAACCACTAAAGATCCACTAAGACACGGGTCTTACACCTAGTGTCCCCTCCCATCCTCGCCAAGCCACAAAAGGGAGAGGAATTACTCCTGTATCTATCTGTGACACCGAGCACCATGAGTGCCGTCCTCACACGGGAAGAGACAGGGGTCATGAGGCCAGTCTACTACGTCAGTCGAACACTTCAGGGCCCAAAATCTCGGTACTCGCGAATCAAGAAGTTCACCCTAGCGCTCGTTACGGCTGCTCGCAAACTACGGTCGTACTTCTTAGCTCACCCTATCATCGTCCTCACTGATCAGCCACTATGGCAAATCCTCGAGAACCCTGATGTCTCAGGAAGGCTGATCAAATGGGCCATTGAGCTGGGGGAGTTTGACATCAAGTTTCACTCGAGGACTGTAATCAAGGCGCAGGCCCTTGCCGACTTCGTAGCCGAATGCACCATACCCGCCGACGACCTGCCCGAGCAGCCCTCCAGACCCACATGGGAGCTATACATCGACGGATCATCCTGTGCTGCGGGAAGCGGGACAAGATTGGAAGGGCTCGAGCTTCAGTACGCCTTGCGGTTCAACTTCCCGACAACAAACAACGTAGCCGAGTACGAGGCGCTTCTCTCAAGGCTACGCATGGCGAAGCACTTGGGAGCGACCAGCGTGCGCGCATACAACGATTCCATGCTCATCGCCAACCAAGTGAGAGGAGAGTTCGAGGCACATAAGCCATCCATGATTAAATACCTGGAGCAAGCCAAGGCCGCGGCAAAGGAATTCTCCCACTTTGAGGTGGTCCACATCCTGCGGGAAGAAAATGTCTGAGCAGACGCGCTGTCTCACCTGGCACCAGCCACCGCGGTCTCCAACTCGCTCTCAATCCTGATAGAGGAATTATCAGCACCGAGCATAGACGAGCCGGCACCTCCCCCATCACCCCTATCCACCACTACTACACCTATCAACTTCTTGCATACCCAGTTCGCAGGCAGCAGCAGAGGCCCCACTTGCAGAGCCTGACCCGGGGCCATCCGACATCTTCTGGAGGTGTACCATACATCGACGGAAAGGTCTTCAAGTCAGCTTCGACAGAGAGTTGATTTCACCTTCATCCGAGTTCGGGGCTGTCCAGGAGGTCCGTTCTCGCTGGAGCGCGCGACTGGCATCCGTGGGAAGACCTGAGCACCAGTGCAGAAGCTCCTACGGCCACACCTCTACTTCCCTGGGTGCGCCGCTTGGCCGGGACATTCTCTTACCAGTCCTCCTTCCAACCCAGTCGACGGAGCTTCATTCAAAATCCGGAGCTTCCCGTTCCGAATTTTCTCCCCCGGGTGCGCAGGTCAGTCCACCCAGAACCAACTCCGACACCTGACTACTATTCATCCCCTATCTCTCTGCTCCGACCTCTCCTGGAGACCATCCTAGTTGGAGATTGAAGAAGACTGGTATACGGACGCGACAGCTTTAGTCCTGCCCCGTTCGGACTCCGGGAGTGCTCGTGGCGGCGTCGTCTTCCCGCTACTGCGGCCAGAACTCTGTACCAGCCAGAGTAGAGCCGCCCTGCCACAGAAGCTGTTGTAGCCACATCCTTGCTTCCCTTGGTGCGCCGCTTGTCCGGGACGTTCTTCTACCAGACCTCCTTCCAACCCAATTGACAAAACTGCATTCGGAGGTCGGGACTGCTCGTTTTGAATTTTCTTGCCAGGGTGCGCAGGTCAGTCCACAGAAATCCAGCCCTGATACCCTACTACTGTACACCCCCTATCTCCCTGCTCCGACCTCTCCTGGAGGTCTTCCAAGTTGGAGATTGAAGGAGCCTCGTAGACGGACGTGTCGGCTTTGGTCCCGCACCATTTCGACTCCGGGAGCACTCATACCGGCGCCATCTTCCTGCTGTTACGCCCTGAGGATAGAACCAGTCAGGGCAGAGCCACCCTGCCACAGAGTCAGCTGCAACCAGAGGCGTCTCCAGGCTATTACCCAAAAATGTTATTACTAAACCCATAAACCAATGCAATTGACATGAATTAAGATGGAAAAATACACACTTATCACTTAGTCTTTCCAGCCCTTCAACGGTACACACTTAACATACCCTTTCCCTTGGCCTGGTACACGCTTGAAATCCTTGACCGGTACACCTCCTCCTACCCTTTACCCCAGCTATCTATAGCCAGCTGAGAGTTGTCTCTCTCTCAACATCCCTCTGTCGGTTTCTTTGGGCTTTCCGATGTTTCATTAAAGGTGTTGCCGTCCCCGGATGCCCACCTCCACTTGTTGGGTTCCGCCACTCCGTGTGGGTGCATTTCTTGTACCCCCCCTTACGTCCGAGTCAAGGGGAGATGTTGCCAAATTTTCGTCAGAATTAACAACAATGCGTTAAAAGACCAAAGGGAGCAACAAACAAATAGAACAATAATTTACAGAGCACTTTAACTAAGGCAAATGAACTATGGGCACCACGAAGAGATTTGGACTGGGTAACGACTGAGCACCTTGAATGATTACAACTGTAAGGGGGAAGGAACAATTTGTATAAAGTTGTACCAAAATTAAGAAAAGAAGAAAAGAAAGGCCCTAAAGGAAGAGCAGAGGAGTGAGTCTTCTGGCTTCCCCCGAGACACCTCCTTGGCCAGTGCACGTCTTTGGCCGACACAACCTTTCAGTGGTACGCACCCCTCACCGGTACGCCTTGTTCATTCCCTCACCGGCACACTCGTCGAACCTCTTCGCCAGTGCACACGCCAGCACCCCTGCCCGGTACACTTCCCAGGCCTCCACCGGTACACTCCCTTAGAGCTCAACGCCTTTATTCTCCCTTCACTGGCAAACGTCCTCCACCGGTGTGCCCCTTCGCCGATGCATCTTTTTTGGCTCCTTCGCCGATACACCTCTGTTCGTCGGTGCACCCCCTCTAGCGGCCCACTCGCCTAGAGAGAAATATAGGCAAATAAAAAGAAAAAAAAGAATTCAGGAAAAATCAGGAAAATGCAAAAAAAAAAGAAAAGAGAACACATGGAAATAAGTAAATTAATAAAAAAAATGAATTAATTATACAGAGTAGCAGTCACCGCGTGGCGAATCCCAACAAGATTTAGGGCCTCGCCATAATGATGCAAAATGCCAAAAAGCCATTCAGTGGCCCCCAGATGAAACTGGTGTGAAGGGATCACTGAACACTTCCCATACCAACTGGGAGAAGACCCGCTCATTATCCGATCTAGCAAGCACAACTTCTCATATCCCTCTCCTGCTTATTGAGAGCCTGAAGGGGTCAAGAACAATCCTGCAACATCGATGGGTCCAGACCTGTGCTGGCCAAACAGCTCCCAAATAGCGGGTGTCATATTGCGTGAGCGGGTATGACAACCGATATCAGAACTGAAGAATCCAAGCTGATCAGCTGCCGGAAACTGAACCTGGCGTGTGAATCCCAAGGGAAAGCTCGGAAATGAAGTGGTGCAGGTACCCAACATGCTATCTCGACACTCTAGAATAGCCTAACGGCGCTCAGCCAGTAAACTAGGATCATCCTCATCCATATGCTCTGGGACATAGCTCTGAATCAATGGAAATAGGAACTTGTCCAGTGGAAAATGCCGAGGGTAGTCCCCAACTCGTTGGTACTCATAGATCCCTTTATGTCTCACAATCAAAGAAAGATCAACTTCCCCTCCTCCAGACGCATCTTCAGGAAGGGGCCCTTCAGCAACCATGTCTAAGCCACGATCAAGCGAAAAAGTATTATGTCTTGACATCCGGGAAGGACCCATTGGTGGCATTAAGAGTTTTGATAAAGAGGGAGTGGAATCTTTGTCCCTTCCAGCACCTCCTCGTGCGCGGCTCTCACGGACACGAGACATAATGGCCGTCTGCAACAAAGAAAACAAAAACAGAAGAAGAGAAAGTCAGCCCAACATGATGAAGTAAATATTACTTAAAGGGCAGCAAGTCAATTGAAGATAGCAAGCACGCAAAGTAAACACCATCGTCCAGGCGCACAGGCCGACAGCCGTCACCTTCGGCTCCGACGGGCGTCCCGTGGGGGGCATTTGTTGGACCCCACAATATTCATTAAAGAAATTTCTGATTAATTTCAGAATCAAGAGGTGAAACTAAACATGGATTTTAATTGGGCCAAACGGCCGTGGATGGATGTGCAAGTGGTGTGGAAATGATCCTAGCAAAGTAAGGAGTCCATCCCCCTACCTCTGACGCGACGAGGAAGCTGATTCGATGCCAAACGGACGAAGTGGGCAACGATGACCTTCCAACAACACGCGCCTCCACGCTCCGCGGATCGAGGGAAGAAGGACGTCTACGCGATCCTCGCGACGAAACCTTCCCAACGATACCTCCCGTGCCTCGATCAACGGCCATTTCGATCAAAACCGGGAGAAGGGAAGAAAAATCCCAAATTAGGCCTAAAATTAACCAAAAAGGGATTTACACGAAAAACGATGCAAACGTCCGCCATTGGCGACGCATGAGGCGTCAAAATGCTCCTGGCAAGACGAGGAACACATCCTCATACCTCGATCGTGACGAAACCTGTAAAACGGTACAGATCGGGCGACGGGGCATCACGGCTCCACTCGACCCGTCTCATCTCCACGCTCCCCGAACCACAGAATGGAGGGTACTGTCTCGACCTACTCGTCGAGCCCGTTCCAACGGCGCCTCTCACGCTCCGGTCCGACGTCGTTACGCCTGAAATCGAGAGAGAAAGAGAGAGATGGAGAGAGAGCGCATGAGAGAGAGAAAGAGAGGGGGAGAGAGAGTGTCATGCGAGAGGAGAGAGAAGGGAGAGGGGTGCGTGAGTTATAAAATCCATTTTTTTTATTTTTCTTATTTTTTTGAAAAATATCATCAAATTACACTTTAACCCCTCAATTAACCAAAATTGTAAATACGCCCATTTAATGTTCATAAATTTTTAACAAATTTCGATAAATGTCAGATCAAGGCCTAAAAATCCACAAAAATAGTCGAAACGATCCTGACGAAGAGTACAATGCGACTGCAGCGATCACGAGTCGAGGAACTGAAGGATAATTAGAACGAAGAGATCTCAACTCATGGCTGCAAGGGCAGTCTGAAACTCTTCTAAAAGGATCCGAAACTTAATAAAGATCCGGCAGGACCTAACAACGATCCGCTAAAGATCCTCTAGGATCGAAAACGGAGAGTCCAACACGGACCGGAGTCTGCCTGTAATCGCGCTATAGGGTCATAGCGCGTCCAGACTTGAACGCGCTGTGACGATATAGCGCGACCATCCTTGGACCTAAAATTCGACATTTCTCAGCTAGTTAATGCCCGATCAAGGTCTATGAGAAAATGATGATTGGAGTACCATCTCAAATGATTATGATTGAGCAAACGAGTATTCGAACTGAAGTTCTTCACGAATCATGGAATTTAGGTCCAAGGGGACAAAATTGAGCTCAACGGTCGAAAATATGACAAATTCACCAATCAAGGATCAAATTGGGCATTACCGGGAGAACAAGAAAAATGACTCGACTTATCGGTCAAAACAGGGTGTCTACAAGGGTGTCGTGGGGTCTCGGGAGGTTGTGTTCTCGGCTTGTGTCACCATGAGTCGGTGTCGGTACGAGGAAGCAGTCCTCATACTTGTCCGATTCAGGCGTTGTTTTCCCGCTGACTTGAGGGTCTATTCCTCCAGTGACACGTCCACTAGTCGTAGTTTCCACGGCACGCGTGTGCTAGCCCACCTGGGAGTGGTGGTGCGGCTTACCCAAGAGAGACGGTTGTTAGGCTGGTTACCATAGGGCCCCCACGCGCAGTCGAGTTCGGGCTTCGGGGGAATAACTAGCTAGAGGATAGGCCTAGGGCGTATGGTCTATGTGTGCACACAAGGTTAGGGGCGTCGGACGGCGCTGACGAGTGCGACCACAACTAGTCCTTGTTTGCGGTACTGGTTACTGAGTGTGTCTCTGTCTTCACCTGGGGCGTTGTAGCTAGACACTCGTGATGCGGTGTAAGACGTCAGGGGACGCATCAGGTCATTCTTCTAGTGGGTGATGCTCCTGTCTACTGACAAGTACAAACTCGTGTTTTGTCAGCCTGAGGTTGGTTCGTGCGGTACGGTTGCTCTAGATGGCTTTTCCGTTTATTTATTACTGCTTGTTGGTTCTACCGTACTTCTTTTCTGTAGTCTGGTGGTTTGTGTCTGGTTGCCCCCGACCGTGGGATCGGGGTGTTTATGAGGACGAGGCTGACGCCTTTGCCAGTGGCATAAGAAGATTTGACGAACCGTCAGCCTCAGTAGAAGAGCCTACCAAAGAAATAAATCTGGGTACCGAGGAAGACCCTAGGATTGTCCTCATAAGTAAAAATTTACCGCCTTCTGAAGAAGAGGCGCTCGTTCTAGTTCTTCGAGAGTACAAGGACATGTTTGCGTGGAGTTACGAAGACATCTCGGGATTAGATCCTGCTCTCGTTGAACACCACCTTACACTTAAGCCAAGATCTATTCCGGTCAAGCAACGGTTGAGACGTTTCCACCCACATATGGCATTAAAGATGAAAGAAGAGGTCGACAAGCTCCATAAGGCTAGATTTGTCCAAGTCGTCCTCTATCCTAATTGGGTGGCTAACATTGTCCCAGTGATGAAAAAAGATGAAAAAGTCAGGATCTGCATAGACTTCCGGAACCTCAACCAAGCGTGTCCTAAAGATGACTTTCCCCTACCTCATATTGATGTTCTAATCGACAATTCGGCAGGATATGAGACTCTGTCTTTCATGGATGGCTTTTCAGGATATAATCAGATTTGTTTGGCCGAAGAGGACCAAGATAAGATATCGTTCACCACACCTTAGGGTACTTATTACTACGTGGTCATGCCTTTTTGACTTAAGAATGCCGGAGCCACCTATCAAAGGGCTATGATGTCAATTTTTCATGACATGATCCATATTTATATTGAGGTGTATGTTGGCGATTTGGTCGTTAAGTCGAGAACGAGGGTTGAGCATCCCGGGGTTCTAGCTACGGTGTTGCAAAGGTCACGAGACTTTAGGCTTAAGATGAACCCTAAGAAGTGCGTATTCGGTGTGTCATCAGGAAAATTATTAGGATTCACCGTTAGTAAAAGGGGTATTGAGATTGATCCCAATAAGGTGAAAGCCATAAGAGAAATGCCCCCTCCTAAGAACTTAAAGGAAGTCTGAGGATTGATCGGGAGGTTACAATTTATTTGCCAGTTTGTCTCCCAACATTCACAAAGGTGTAGGCCGTTCTACGAGCTTACTAAACCGGAGCTTTGACCTGAAATAGAATTTGTTACAGCACTACACCTCACGCAGGAGGGGGGGTCTTGGGGTGGGGGTTAAGTTTGTACAACCAAAACTACCTCCACGCAGGGAGGGGCCTTTAGCCGGCCAAGCGGGGAGGGGAAGAAGTGGACAAGAAGCTTCAAGGAATGTCAGAGTCGATTCTACCCCCTCTCAGGAATAGAGGATAGACAGTCACTGCTGGAATTGTTGTGGTCGCTCCCGAACTCCTTTGTTTGTGGGACCAGTGCCAAAATTTTGTAGGTTGAACCAGGAAGGTTCTGGAATTTTGGTAGGAGCTTCGGGAGCCAGCGCTGGTCAGGGTGGGACTGGAAGCAGAGGCTCTATTGTCTGGTTCTAACTGTCTCAGCACTGCAGCATCAAGAAGATTAAGCCACCACGAGCTGTCCCGAACTTCAAATTCAACATGGTCAATGGCGTTGGAACTGATGACGAGTTGTCTTCGAAACGTGACCCACGAGTGTGCCAGCCGATGTCAGAGTAGGTCGCAGCAGCTCAAATAGTGACAGGGTGTCAGTTCAGTCCCAGGGAGGGTAGAACTGTGCACCCTGGGGAGAAAACAGAGAAGAATTTGCTCGGGTTGCTGAATGGTGTGCCGCTTCCTGTAGGAGGAGGGAGACTCACAGTAGAAGGTTCTGGCAAAACCATGCCTTTAGATCTTCAGGTGATCAGGCGTGGCAGCTTCTGTAAGCCGCCTCTGGATGCTGATCAGAACCCTTCCGCGCAGTCAGAGTAGATTGCTTTCCCCGGACAGACACGAACTCAGAATGAGACGAGATAATCGCCGTTACGAAGAAGACTCAGAGACGCTTCCACTGGTACCTCTTGAGCCTTCAGAAACACCCTGATGAAGTCGCAGTTGCTTCTGCAAACTGTTGGTTTACTGCTGCCTGCGACCTAGAACTGCAGGTTGAAGAGGGGAGGCGGGGAATGAGGTAAATGGGAGTTGAAAGGGGGGTGGATGAGTGTCGGGGAGACCCCTGGCTGTGAGGGAGCTTGGGAGGGGGTGTTCCAAGGTGTTGGAGCATTTGATTCCCGCACAAGTAGCCATATTAGTTAGTTCAGTGAAAACCAATTAATAAGGAGATGCCATACTTGAATGAACACAAGTGAGACGATCTATATCAATCGACATTTCATAAATCCACGCAAGAGGCCATATGTCCACTTATGCTAAAAATCAACCAAGCCATTTTACAACATTAGCCATTCAAAGCCATGAATCAACTTATTCAGTGCATGGCATTTCTATACTCAAATCTAATCATTTATTCAAACTACTTTGAGCCAACACACTCATATTTACATAATCATTGTCACATGGTATTTGGTCATCATCAAAATTCCTTAGTGCAAACTTGTCACGCACGAGGTTTAACAATCTCCCCCTTTTTAATGATGACAAAATACAATGTGTATCAAAACAAGGAGGCACCAACCAAAAATTCAGCATTGTCAATATTCACTTTTGAGTCAATGACAAAAAATAATTCATGCCATACCAGAAATAAACATTCATAAGATAGCATCAAAATCTTGAAAACTCATTCAGGCAATGTAGATTGATCATTAGCATCACATTACTTTACCGACCTTCAGGGTGAATTAATGTTTTTCCTTTCACAACATACTAAAACAAAAGGACACAGACTGACAGATAAAAAGAACCAATGCTCTGCATGCCATGCCATGACTTGCGGACATTCATTCATTCTACTTTGATGTTCAGATAGGCATACGGCACGCAAGCATGCAACACACATAACTATCATTGATAGGTTAACATAATGTTTCTCCCCCTTTGGCATCATCAAAAAATAAGGGGAAAATTAGGGATTAGCAAAAGTACTACAGGCTGGAAGCGTTTGAAATGAATTTCCCATGTTGGATTAAGGGGAAGGTGGGGGACGGTGAATGAAATCCACTATGTCATCGATCTTGGAGGTTTAAACACCCAAGGCTTGAGTTAACGAATCAATGGAAGTGGCCATAGCTTCAAACTACTGGAGATATGTGCGGTGGTAAAGTCCTTGGTAAGACCGGCCACTGTCTCCTTGACTTGACTTAGTTCACCTCCCAAGTCATCAATCTTCGAGTGCATCATCGTGACATTTGTAGAAGCGGATTGAGTATCAACATTTTCTTCCTAGTCAGTATCATCACTGTCATCAGAAGAGTCTGCAGGAGCTTTCCCTTTCTTGGACTTGAGAGTGCGAACTAGACGACTACGCTGAAGCTCATAACCCATGTGTTTACAGATAGTGGGAATGGTATAAATGTCTACATCTCTGATTGTGTGACTGACTTGTTTGTCTAGATTGATATGAAGATATTGAAAAATTGGAGTCAGTGCAGTAGCATAAGGAAGATTCCTATTCATCTACTTCCGACCGCTTGTGATATACTCCATCATAATAGCAGGAAAATTGATTTGAATGCCATTCATGATATAGATAAACAAAAACTTTTGGCGATCGATTACTTGTTCTCTTCCTCCAGATCTGGGTAGTAATATAGTGGTCATCATGTGATGCAAAATCCTCTGTAGAGGAGGAAAGTTGTTAGCATTTAACTTACTTGAGCTACCCTCTTCCATTTGTTCACTGGTCATTACTTCGTTTGCCTCTTCTTCAGAGAACATGGCTTCATCATAGATGCAACTTGTGTCATATGTTATATCCAATGCTTTTCCAATAAGTTGTATAGTAAGGGGGATAGGTTGACCATTGACTTCAGTGATTAAGTCATCATTTTTCACCACCATGTTACCATAAAACTTATGCACAAGAGAATGATGTACTTTTCGATGATCAGACATTAATGATATAAAATTTGGTTGCTTCTTAATCAACTGGACTAATTCAGGCAAGGCGGTTTCAAATCTTTGAAAATCAACTATTCTAGGGCGGAGTACCTTCCTTTCAACAAGCATGAGATTTTTCGAGGCAGATTTCTTCTTTTGAGCTTGAACCTGCTTGTCTTTTCTACGAAGTTCCCTCATAACAAGAGCTTGCTCTTTCTCCTTCGCAGACCGCTTCTTGGGAGCCATGAAAACGCACCTTGGATGGAAGCCAATGAGAGGATGACCTTGCAAGGCCTATTCAACAAGTGGGAGCCTACCTTGGAGAGATCCTTTCTCCATAAGCCACACACGACTCTAGGCAGTGGAGGCTAGAATAGACAAGCCTTGGATGCTTGTAGAAGAAAGGGGGCCGCGAGTGCCGCAAGGTGTCCGCATCTTGGGCTGGAAGAGTTGAGGGCTAGCAAGGAAGGGTTTTAGGGCTGGAACAGGGGCAGCATGGGCTGAGAGAGTAATGCACGGGGTGACTTAAGGGAGCTAGGGCAGTGTTGGTGTGAACAAGAACGGATCCCAGTGGTGCGGTTAGTGAAATCGGATGTGACCGAAAAGTGTCGACTTTGTGAGTTGACACTTTTTCTCACTAGTTCTGTCCCGTGAAACAACAGCAAGAGCAGTAGCAGGAGTCGACTCTGCCCTGTAACATGAAGTTTTCAAGCTGAAAAAAAGATTTGAAGGCCAAGGCTTAAGGCTTGAATCCCCATTCATTTGGATTAAGATTGATGAGTGTATGAGTTAACCAAATGGGGGTTTAGATTAAAGGCATAAGGGGTCTCAATCATCTGATCATTTTCCATCCAACTTAACCAACTAGCAGATTGTCACTCAATTGCTCCAGTTGAGTATATTATTTATCAAGAATTGTATAGACATAGTAAGCACAAATGAGGGCTTATATTTCTAGATAGAAATTCATGCACCACACAAATTTGTGATTTCATTCGAGCACACTTATATGCAATTCAAGCACCATGATGCAAATGCATGTCAATAGGAATATCTAATGCAAACTTGATTATTGGTACATGGTGGAGTTAAGCACTCAACACATGGTGAGGGCTTCCACATGGACTTAGTCCATCTTTCAGCATAACACCATTTGATACACCACACAACCATATGCTTATGAATTAAATGCATGTGACAAGAAAAGGCTAATGCATGACTAGGGACTCTAAATTATGCACAAAGGAGTAGGAATTTATTATGCATGCAAGAGACAAGCACTCAACCCTGAAACCTACGAATGCCTAGCTCTCTTCTAAAAGATGTGAATTTCTCTTCATTAAGTGGTTTTGTGAAGATGTCGACAATTTGACAGTTTGTTTCAATAAATTTTATTTCTACATCACCCTTGCTGACATGATCCCTTACAAAATGGTGCCTAATTTCAAGCAAGTAAAAATAACGGCAGACACAAAGGCGTTGCTTGATTGACGCCTTTAATAAAGTCGTTAATCAAGAAAATAACACTTTTGAGAGCGTCGTCAATAAATAAAATAATGCCTTTATGAAGGTCGTTATTTCCTTTGAAACAGAAACGATAACAATAGTTAACTGTATGCATGCATGCTTTATATTTTATAGTTGATCTTAGTACTTGAAGTTTTAGAATCCCCACCTGGCTTAGGTGATGAGATGGGTGTTAAGAAGTTGCAGATGGCTTTGACAGCAACCACGGTTGGAGGCTTCAACCACAACAGTAAGAGCAGCAGACAAATATGGGTAGACTTCTGCCGTGGTGTGGTGTAAGAACCCACCTCAAACATCATAGAAATTGTGCTTGAGTAGGAACCTCGCACAGTGATTGAACACGGAGATCATCCTATCACGATAAATCAAGAACAACTTTGATATCCAAGCTATGAAGGCTTTGGCATTCGGTTTGCTTCAAACTAAAATGAAGTCATCAATCGTCATCTAATAATATGGAACTCAAATGGGCTGATCATTATGTATTTAACAATATTTTGAACCCATGATGGCCATTGGTAGACTTGGGCTCCTAATATCCTCCACTAAATCACTCAAAGCCCCTTTGAAGCATCCCCAAGCAGTCTGGGTATCAACCCCTTTGCCTTTTTAATACCCTTGCATCGATGCCACTATGGAGGGGTCGACCCTTCTTCAAACCCCTTTAATCGGTGCCTATCACCCATCAAACCAGGTGAATCGGTTCTAGGTTAGGTCAATCGGTGTAGGTGGTGTTGGTTCAACCCCCTCTCCTCTGCCCAGCCATCCTCAACTGTGGCGATTCACTCACCCTCTCTCTCTCTTCTTGATCCTACAACGCCGATCCACCTTGTTGGGTGCCGACTCACCGACATGGCCCCTTTGGTAAACTTTTGTGATCTCCAAGTTGACCTAAACCCTTGACCAACTGACTGCCCTCCTCCTGATCATTGCTGCCTTCGTGCATTTGGGCTTCACCTCCCCTTTGGCCTGGCTCATAATCATGGCACACGAGAGAGGCCAACCAATCTAGACACATGATGCAAGACAACGAACCTTAACCCAACGCGATCTCCTACAATCAATGAGAAAACTCAATACTCCTCTGACCAACGAAAGGTCCCCATGGTCGACATGACCTCGAACCTTACACACGCTAGGAATCACACCTTCCAGCACCAGAAAAACCATTACTTCCATCAGGTCAGCACCTCTGACACACTCACCAAGTGTCTTGTCAGACCACGATCATAACACCTCTTGATGCACCATCGCTGCGACTCCTCGAACCGCAACACACCATGCCTCGAGCCACAACATGAGCCATAGTCGACACCCGCCAACATTCATCCTCGAGCCGCGAGCTCGCCACTGATCCTTCACATCTCGAACTAGATCTAGGGCAACCATAGCCCAATCCAAGAAGATCCTTCGCCTATCCGAGCACATCTCAACCAGAGCGCCTGCTCTGCCACCTCAAACCACGATCTCAATGCCTCAGGGACTGGATAAATCCTCAGTTGGAGTGGCCAACACCAATAAAAGCTCCTTCAGAGCACACTCACGGCCACTTAACCACGAACAATCCTCACTAGCCACCTGACCTCATTGTAGATCCTTCCAACACAGCACCACAGCGGCACTGGCCGGCAACCTCTGCCCGACGCAGCACAACCGGGGCCACCACCAATGAGGGAGAAGCTCTCGACCTCGATCCTTATACCCCATGCCGGCACTTTGACGACGACAGCAACCACCTTCACAATGCCAACGCCACGCACTGACGCTCTCATGTGAGAAACCAAGCGACAAATAACTATAAAACTCTATGCCAGCTGTCGACTGTACTGGACCTTACGGACTCTGATCACTGCAATATCTCTAATGCCCATGTACTTCCACAACTATAGCTCTTATACCAGCTGTGGTGACCCGGGATCTGAGTACCGGAAAGGAACTGGCACAACTCGAACCTCGGCTCACCGCCCACGAGCCTGAAGACTCGGAAGGGCTAAAGGATAGGTGTGGTGTACATAGAAATAGGAAATAAAGCAGGACAACAGTGCCATGCAGGGGTAAGCGATCTCAAGATTTTTCTAACAATATCCCCTTCGGATATTTCCTTTCCAAAGCCCCTAAAGCAGTTGGTGATCAAAGATAGCCTGGCATACATTTCTGTGATGTTCTCCTCTACCTCATCTTGAACAGTTCATACTCAGAGGTCAGGAGATTTACCTTCGTAGCTTTCACTTGGGAGGTATCTTCGTAGATTAAGGCCAATTCATCCCACATCTTCTTCGCCGTCTTGCAGGCCGAGATCTGGGTATACTCCTCGGGATGAACTGCACACTGAATAATGTTAAGCGCGGTCTAGTTGAGAGCTGAAAGCTTTACCTGTTCCTCTAACCATGCATCCTCATTTGGGGGTAGCTCGTAAGGTCCTGTGGTGATTACTCGCCACAGTCTATGGCTCTGCGCTCGTATAAAGACCTCCATCCTGTTCTTCCAGAAGAAGTAGTTAATTCCATCGAAAAATGAAGGACGACTGATAGACTGTCCTTCAGCCATGAAGCTGCGAGGACCATTAGTTCCAGAATTTCCCTGGCCGTTAGACCACATTTCGGGGAACCTGCTCTGATACCAATTGACAGACTAGGCAGAAGGTGAGCTAGAAGGGGAGGGGTTGAATAGATCACCCCCAATTTGATCTAACTTAAACTACTCGAGACGCAACAGGTAATAGAACCCAACATTCAAGAACAGAGAGGCTATCAGACAAGAGATTGATCAATCGATATGCGTGCAAGCAATCAAATAATAGATCGGACAAGGCAAATCACTCAAGATAGATGGTTTTTAGGTGGTTCGATTGCTACCCGCAATCTACATCCACCCCTTACTCCTCGGAGTAAGGCTTCCTTGTAAGATGCAATGAGATCACAGCAGACTCAGTCTACTGACAAATGCTGACGAACAGCTTGCCCTCGAGGAACACCCTCCTCGAACTTCTGGCCACCAGAAGTAAAAAACCAACTGGAGGAACTACCTCCCTTCCTTTGCACACCGCAAAGGGAAACCCAGTAAACTGCTCCCAGTAGCTTACAGACCAGAGGAACAATCCTCCGTTAAAGGCACCCGAACACCTAAAATCCACAGTTTTTGAACAGAATGTAACGCACTAAGGATGGCGCGTTACACGTCCATGACGGACCAGGGATGGGCCGTCAGACTAACCACCTATCTCAGTCAACGGTCAAAGAAATGGTCAAATGATAGACCAGGGTTGGCCCGTTACCATTCAGGTGATGCGTCAGTCATGGCGCGTTAGGGGACTGTAACGCACCTGGGGTGGTGCGTTTCACCGACTGGGTAGCGAACTTGCGGAGTTCGAATCCAATCCCCCTCCCGGTCGACCGAAATCGACGAGAATCGTGGGGAAACTGGTTTTCAAGCTATCCTACCAAGCCATAACAACATTCCATAATCCAACATGCTATTAAAATCAAAAGACAATACTCATGGAGACAATTTCATGATTTTATGGCTAATTTACAATAGCATGGAAGATTGCACGAAAATTGAGAAAATGGACGTTAGACCATGGCGCATGTGGTACCGGCGGGTTCCTAGCGAGGAGAAGATTTCATTCCCCTACCTCTTACAAGACGGGAACGACGTTCGAGGCACGAACGAACGAAGGGTCATCGCGACTCCACTCGGCCCGACTCGTCTCCACGCTCCGCGAATCGAGGGAAGAAGGGCGTCACCGTGCCCTGCGCGACACGACCTTTTCAACGGTACCTCCCTTGCCTCGATCAGCGGCTGTCTAGACTAAAATTGAGAGAGAAGAACGATTACCAAGAAATTAGCCTAAAATTCACCAAAATGGAGTTTTGCACAGAAATCGATGAAAATGATGATGGATGGCGACGCATGAGGCGTCAATTGGTTCCTAGCGAGACGAGGAATCCATTCCCCTACCTATTGCGCGGCAAAGACCGCGAATCGGTGCAGATCGGGCGATGGGGGTCACACCGTCCTCTCGCTCCCACGTGTCTCCACGCTCCACAATCCGAGGGAAGAAGGGTATCAGCGCGATCCTCGCGTCGAGCCCGTCCCTTCGGTACCTCCCACGCATCGACCGAAGTCCGTTTGGACCGAAATTGAGTGAGAGGGGAAGAGACTCACGGGGAATCCTCCCTTGCTGGCCATAAACGAGGGATCACCACATCCAACGTTAACGTCTCATCAGAGACCTCTGCACATGGGCATCGTCCTTCGTCCTGTCTCATCAAATCCTTCATCTCAAAATGATCCGAAAGGACGTCTGTCAATCCCGAATCCACCCTTTCCACAGAGCCTCGGGACACAACCTCTTATAATTCACAGCACACTCCTCCAAAATCGACAAGTGTCGCCTGCTACCACAGCAAGCTGATCGATAACGCCACGACCAATGCACACGGGTTCACAGATAATACACTTCTTACCATGGTCGATCACTCAATCAACCTCACTATCCGATTACGGCCACCAACCAGGACCCATAATCTTGTCAGAGATCACTTCTCCAAAAATATGATCTCACCCAAGGACACAGCTTCCAACACAGAAACAAGGTACTCATACGACAACCTCACCAACATGTTTCCCCCAATTCTCCATCCAGTCAGTGCCACAAATCACAATGCCTCAAGCAACGGCACGGCTACAACACGTCTCACACAACCGAGACAATCTCACACTAAGGAACCAATCCTCCGACGCTCTACACATCCTCGAAAATCTGCCCGTAATATCCAACACTATGATCCTCCGCTGTGCACTCAGATTCACGTGCACAGCCATCACAACGACAACTAGATATCCTCTATCCCGACAATCCTCTACAACTCCGCAGGCCCCGATCCTCATCACATTGAGAATCATAATACCAGCCACAAATTCTCATGAAGACCACCCAACTGGCACGCATCCTTCCGGAGCAGCGCCAACGCACCCTTACACATCGGGGAATGGGCAATGCTTCTCACCGGCAACCACCCTGCCAACACGGAATTCGTCTCGCATGGACTTCACGGCACGCGAAGGCCAACCAATCCGAACATATGATGCAAGATGACGAATCTTAACCCGACGCGATCTCCTCCAACCAATGGGAAAATTCGATACTCCTCCAACCAACGGAAGGTCCCCGTGCTCGACCTGACCTCGAACCTTGCACACGCTGGGAACCGCACCTTTATACCAGAGTCCAGTGCCAAAAATTAAAGGCAAGTACAGTCGACAGAAAGGAAAGACGTACACTGAGGTCGGGGGGCCCTCTCTCTGGGCGAGGAAGGAGATGAGGCGCCCTACGACCTGTCAGAAGCAAACCAAGCCGAGGCATCCACCTCCCGACATGCCACCCGGTCAGGAAAGAAATGGGGCCGCCATCCCCAAGACAGTAGCAACATCATGCTCAAAGGCGAGCAACCACATCGGATCCCAGAACCCGAGGTCCGAGGTGCTGAGATCCCTCCACCGGTGGGCCTCTACCCGGAGAAGCCAAAGGGCTAGGACATCCCCTCATTCGAGGAGTTCTTGCGGTCACGCACGGAAAGGCAAGGACGTCCGCAGGAACCCCGGCCAGCTGAGATAGCCGGCGCCCCTCCAGTGCCACCGGTTAACAAACTCCCAGCTCCACCGACGGTGACCCCGTCCCAGTCTATAGAGGAATTCGACGGTGTCCCCATCCTCGCCGAATTTATGCAAGAGAAGGAGGAGGCCCGCCAGGGTGTGCCGTCCCAGGCAGTTGTACCTGACCCGACGGGAGAAACATCCTCCGACCCAACACCTCAGGCCCAGACTGGGGGCAGACGTGGCAAGGTCGAGGAGATGAAGCTGCTCAAGGTCCGGGCGGCCGACCGAATCATTAAGCATCTCAAGAAGATCCCGACCCGGTTCACCGTCTGGGAAATGTTGTCTTTAGACGAAGAGACACGACAAGCCATCATCGCCGCACTCCAGACGTCAGCGCACCTTGAAGTCTGCCTGGCGGAGATGTCACCGGAAGTGGCCGTCGCCTTCACGGAGGACGATATGCTCCTACCCACATGTAGCCATAACAGGCCGCTCTACATGAAGGGACAGCTGAATGGGCAGCCCATCAACAAGGTCCTAGTCGACCCAGGAGCGGCAGTCAACATACTCCCTTACCGGGTGTACCAGAAGCACTACTTCGATGTGCATTTAGTCGAAGTGAAGAACATCAAAATCGCGGGCTTCAACCAGAAGTGCGAAGTGCCCATGGGGGTAGCAGAGCCTTGGTACACCTTGTACGCCACCAATGGCGGAGACCTAGGCCTACTGGTGCCAGCACCAGAAGTGCTGGGCACACCCCCTAGACCCTGAGACGCTTCTTCGGATGAGGAAGAGCTAACCTGAAGAGTTTTTCTGCGTGGAGGCATGGCTACAGAAGGAGGAGAACGCAGGGGAGGAAAGAATCCTCACCAGGCGAAGGAGGAGGACGACGGCAGTAAGTGCAACGACCAGCCAGATGAGGATGGGATTGCGGGGAGACCGCGCGGTCACCTTTATAACCATCTGCGACTGATCGTGCCACTCCTCCTGGAGCAGGTGAAAAGGCGCCTGCCACGCCTGCCAGGCAACCGTTCAAGACTTACACTCCCGGAACACGACAAGACGTGGGTCATCATTACCAACACGGCCTCCGCCACTGACAAAAGAGCCTTACGGGCCAAGCCAATGCCAATGCCTCTAACACTCGCAACGCGAGGAGCTTGGCATTGGACCTCGGAAGACGAGGAGCACCCTCAACTGACCTACTCACATCCCCCTACTGAGTGCTCGGTGACTGAGAGTAGGGGGAAAGCGAGGAGGGTAAAATCGGCTTGGCCCAAGAGTGGCTCAATAAAGATAAGCCCACAAAGGGACGAGCACAACAAGCCCTCCTAAGGGATGGGTAAGCACACTCAGCCCACTAAAGGAAGGCCCAGCCCAGGAAAGGCCTCGGATTCTACAACGCGACCCACGTGCAGTCGTCATCTGAGTATCCTCCGACGACCGATCGTTACCCCCACGAGGTCGGCCCTGACCCCATAACGGGCGAGCACGTCCCATGAGTGTCGTAAGACTCGTCCTGGGACCAACCAACGCCGGATAAGTCACCCTCCAACGGGTAATTCCCGCCATCATAGCGGAGAAACGTTACTCTACTACGGAGACCCTTCCCTGCTAAGGGACGAGGCCCCTACTCCAGGATAACCCCATATAAAAGGGGAGATGGACGACAGAGAGAGGGAGGGTGGTTCATTCCGCTAAATTGCTACCTCAGAGAAGAGAGCTACTGGCCCAGCGACACAATTCTAGTGGGTTTAGGGCTCTAATCAAGTTCTATAAGTAAGAGGGGGCTCCAAATTCATCCTTCACACAACTCCGCTCTTCCGAGCCTTTAAAACCTTGCTAATCTTCCTTAAAACATCATGAAGAGGGCCTTTGAAGGGAGCTCGAAGGAGGGGGTAGTCTATGAAGGGCCAAAGTCGGCCAAAAAGGAGTATGGAGTGCTACAACGGCTGACAATCATCTCGAGACATCTGAGCTCCAGCCCCTTGAGAGAGGTAAGCAAGTTCATTTAATTCAATTACTTCATTCAAATGCTTACGCGTTCTTCCTTTCTTCTTCTTCTCTTCTTTTTTCTTTTCTTCACCTCAGCTTCTCTCTGGCCCTAGACGCTATTCCACCTTAAAGTGGATGCCTCCCATGATCCGTGAGCTACCCATATCAGTGACAGCTCTCCTTAGGTCTTGGCATCTACACCCTGTTCTAGTATTAGCCAAGAATTACCCCAAGCTCTCCCTAGATTGGCATAGCATTTTAGCCTTAGTGGAGATATGGCACCCTCAGACCCACACTTTCATTTTCCCATCCTTTGAGGCCACCATCCTTTTAGAGGAAGTAGAAACCTACTTGTCTTTTCCAAGGTCCAAGGTGGGTGAGGAAGATCTAGTCTGTCACACCGTTGCTCCTGTGGATTCTGCCCTCATCTTAGGAGAGTTCATACCTAGTAGCAAGGACATCCGCACCATAGTGGGCCCACACCAGATTCATTTACTACCCCTCAACCAGTGGGTGATAGCTCATTGCAAGAACAAACGCGGGTGGGATGAGGCCATAGCTAAGGCCACTTCTATTTGCTTGTGCGGGGCCATTCTCTTTCCTTTTGTCGAGCATGTCTTAGATATCCCTATCCTTAGTACCATCAGTGGTCTTTGGCAGGTCTTTCCATTTCCCAGGCTATCCTTTGTTACCTATATGAGGGTCTCAGCTCTGCTGCCCTAGGGGGTTCACTCTTTGGCTCTATGATCCTCTTGGAGTGCTGGATGGGGGTTAGACTGAAGTTCTTACCTATGGAGGATGTCTCGAATGAGAAGCACCAGTATCAAATAGCACAAATGCAGGACGAGAGCAAATTTGAAGTGTACCTTCCATGAGCCCACCGTCCCTGGGCGCTTCTTCTTCTTCTTCTAGAACTGCATTGAGGCGAGCTTGCCTCCTGCGTCCTCCTCCTGCCTGTTCTTTCATAAGGGGGCAATCAGGCATGCGATGCTCCCTGCTACCACAACGTAAACAAGCGTCGAGGCACTTTTAGCATTCTTCTGTTGAGTGGCTAAACTTTTCACAAAACGTGCAGGCCGCCATGACCTGCTTCTGCTCTTCTTTCACTTTCTTGTATTTCTGGGAACTTCCACCGTTCCCGCTCCTAGACTTTTTCTTGTTATCACGACTTTTGTAAGGTTTCGTGATACTAAATTTCTCTTTCTTGAACTGGCGATCAGATCATCGGCTAGATTCTTCTCTTTTTCCTTTCATCTTCTCGACCTTCTCTAAGGCCCTTTCACACAAATAGGCCTGTTGGACCATCTCCTCATATGTGCGGATGTTCTGAGTCCCTAGCTGTTGAATGTATCCGGGCCGTAACCCATCTATGAACCGATTTGCCTTTAATAAATCAGTGCTAATCAAATGTAGTGCATATGGTGCTAGCCTGGAAAACTGTAATTCATATTCTGCTACTGACATCATCCCTTAACGAAGGGACACAAACTCCATGGCATTTCTCTCCTTAACGTGCTCCGAGAAATACTTGGCATGAAATAATATGAGGAAACCTTCCCATGTGTGAGGTGCATCGACTGGTGGTGCCGGGACCAACTTCCACCATGTTCGAGTGTCTTTGTTTAACTGGAAGGTAGCCAAACGCACCCTCTCCTGATCGGTGCATTGTATAACATCAAAGATCTTGTTCATCTCATCGATCTAGTTTTCTGCCTCGTCTAGATTCGAAGAACCAAAAAATGCGGAGGGTTGAGACTCTGAAAATTTTGGTGTAAGCTGCTAGCTCTAGCTCCTGCGCCTGCCTGAGCCATTGTTTGAAGTGCCTGGGTAAGGCCAGCCACTGTCTGCTGCATGCCATCCCAATCAGCTTTTCTGGCCAGTCTGAGAACTTGTTAGACTCACATGTCTTTTTTATGATTTTAATCAATGTGTTATTAGTGGCCTCTGCCTGGCCATTGTCTTGTGGATAATAAGGTGATGAATGATGTAATACAATTTTATACCTTTTGCAGAGGTCCTGAAGATCTTGAGAGATGAATTGTGGCCCATTGTCGGTGATGATAGTTCTTGGGATGCCGAACTTGGCGATGATGTTCTTCATGATGAACTTGCAGACTGTTGACGTTTTGACCTCCGCGTAAGCTTCGACTTCAGCCCATTTGGTAAAGTACTCTGTTGTAGTAAGGATGAATGATTTTTGCTTAGTGAGGGAGTTGGGATCACCAAGGGGACCAATGATATCGAAACCCCACATGGAGAAAGGCCATGGGGAAGGTATTGTATGAAGTGTGGAAGATGGTGAGTGAATCTTGTCAGCGTGAAGTTGACACTTGACACACCTACGGACATAGACAGCGTAATCTTCTTCCATGGTGGGCCAGTAAAAGCCTTGTCGAAGGATCTTCTTGGCAAGCATTTGGCTGTTCACATGGCCACCACACACACCAGAGTGTGCTTCCTCAACACACTTCCAAACATCATCGTCATCAAGACATCTTAGAAGAACATCAATGAGGCTTCTCTTGTATAGCACTCCTCCAACCAATGTGTATCTTTGGGCCACTCTCCTTATGGCTCTCTTATCTTCTGACGTGGCCTCTTCAGGGTAGGACTGATCTTAGTAGTACTTAGCAATCTCATAAAACCATGGCTTTTCCTCGTCAGCCAGTTCTTCTTTTGATTCTACTCAAAGATTTCTTCCTCTTGGACCTTCCTTGCTAATTTTTCCTTGATCCTTACATAGGAAGCATCATGGATAGCAGGGGCGTGACGCTTATAGATGGAGATGGACTCAAACCATCTACCCAAAGGAAACTTTAAGGATGATGCCAATGAGGCGAGGGCATTGGCCATAATATTCTAGTCGTGAGGAACATGGACAAAGATTAGTTTGGTGAATAGTTTGGCAAATGCAGCAGTGAGTTCTTGATAAGGCTTGAGCTTGGGATCGCGGGTGTGGTATTTAGTGAGCACCTGGTAAAGAATGAGTTGACTATCACCTACAATTCACAATTCGGTGATACAAAAGGAATGGGCAGCTTCTAGGCCAGCTAGAAGAGCCTCATATTCAGCTATATTGTTGATAACTAGGAATGTGAGCTGATATGCCAGTGGGATAGTAACACCTTCAGGTGACAAGAGGATAATGCTGATTCCTCTCCCGTGGGAATTTAGTGCTCCATCAAAATATAACGTCCACATGCGATCATCTAATTGGTTGATGGACATTAGTTCCTCATCTGAAAACATTGATTGGATAGGGTCAAATTTGGGGAGAGGATGATGGGCAAGATGTTTGGCTATGGCATAGCCTTTAATCGTCTTTTGCTGGATGTAGGTGATGTCAAATTGTGAGAGGAAGCTTTGCCAATGTGCTAACCTATCGGTAAGGATAGATTTTTCCAGAAGAAATTTGATAGGGTTCATTCGGGCAATCAAATGAACTTCGTGAGCTAGAAAGTAGTGCTTCAATTTCTGCACCACCCAAATAAGGGTGGCACAAGTTTTCTCCAAAGCCGTGTACTTCTGCTCACAAGGGTTGAGAAGTTTGGACAAGTAATAGGTTGCCCTTTCTTTGCCCTCTTTATTTGCTTGTGTCAAAACGGCTCCCACGGAGTCATCCAGGACTGAGATGTAGAGAATGAGCCGTTTTCCTGGTGTGGGTGGTATTAGGACGAGTGGATTGGCCAGATACTCCTTTAGTCCTTCAAAAACTTTTTGACACTTAGAATCCCAACAAAACTCAGTTCCCGATTTGGTTAATACATAGAAATGTTTGCACCTTTGTAAATATTGGGACACAAACCAGTGAATGAATTACAGCCTTCCGATTAATCCTCAAACTTCTCTCAGATTCTTCGGAGGTGGCATATCTCGAATTACCTTGTCCTTATTAGGATCTATCTCAATGCCCCTTTTACTCACGATGAAGTCTAATAACTTACCCGATGAAACACCAAATACGCACTTCTTCGGATTCATTTTCAATTTGAACTCCTTCGATCTTTGCAATACCTTGGCTAGGACTTCTGCATGCTCTGCTCTAGTCCTTGATTTCACCAACAGGTTACCCACATATACTTCCAAATTTATGTGGATCATGTCATGAAATGTCACCATCATAGCTCTTTGGTAAGTAGCTCCAGTATTTTTCAATCCAAATGACATGACCACATAGCAATAAGATCCCCATGGTGTGGTGAATGACGTCTTCTGTTGATCTTCTTCTACCAAGGGAATTTGATTATATCCCGAAAGTCCATCCATGAATGAGAGTGTTTCATAACCTGCCGTGTTATCAACCAAAACATCGATATGAGGCAAGGGGAAATCATCTTTTGAACACGCGTAGTTAAGGTCCTGAAAGTCAATACAGATTCTCCCCCTTCCATCCTTCTTCATGACCGGGACAATGTTTGCCACCCATTGAGAATAAAGGATGATTCTAATGAACCTGGATTTGAGGAGCTTGTCGACCTCTTCCTTTATTTTCAAAGCCACCTGAGGGTGAAAATGCCTTAACCTTTGTTTTATCGAGATAGACCCTGGTTTTAAAGTTAAGGGGTGTTCGACTAGGGCGGAATCTAAACCCGGTATATCCTCGTAGCTCTATGCAAACGTGTCCTTGTATTCCTTGAGAACTTTAATTAATGTCTCTTCTTCAGATGATGGCAAATTGTTACTTATGAAGACGATCTTAGGGTCTTCCTCGGTTCCCAAATTTACCTCTTTGGTGGATTCTTCTACAGCAGTTGATGGGTCACCAAATCTTCTCATCCCGCTAGCATAAGCATCAACCATGTCCTCATATTCTACGTCCCCTTCTTTAATAGGGTACTCTTCATCTGTAAGCTCATAAACTCCATACCCCTCATCAATTGTACACTTCTTCTCCCATTCTATTTCTAACAGTTGGATGGAATTTTCTAGCAGTTGAGGAATCGCTAGGCATGCCTGAAACCTATTGGCTAGATCTAGAAGGAATCGATGAGGCATTTGCCAACCCTTGGACTTTCTCCTAGGTACTACCCTTGACTAATTATTCCTAACTTGATTGACCTGTTCTACAGACGAAGAAGAAGCTGAAGAATGAGTGGTCCAGAAGGTCCATGAATGTCCTGTACAGTCGGCAACTGGCTTAGGGCCCGCGTGTTTTGTTGAATTGTGATCGTTTTCTCGATGCCAGGTGTGTTATGGCACCGCGGAGGAGGGCTCGTTCCCAGTAGGGGGAGTCGAGCGGTGGTCTAGAGGAGCAGAGCAGAGCCACGGTTCCAGAGGATGTGGCTGGAGGTGTGCGAGCTCCAGGGATGGATGACTTCTTCAAGGCATGTTCGATTATGTTTTCCGACTGCGGCAGCAGGTGGACCAGCAGAGAGGAGATGTCGGCGAGGGTTCATCTTCTCGAGGTGGTCCCGATCGGGTGTTGAAGGAGTTTTTGCAGTTCCAGCCGCCTTCTTTCGGTGGGCAGCCAGATCCAGAGGTGGCTAGAGAGTGGCTGGGCGATTTGCAGTGGATCTTCAGTGCGATGGGGTGCGCTGAGGAGGATCAGGTGGTGTTGGCCACGCATCGTCTTCAGGGAGTGGCTCGTACTTCTTGGACGTCAGAGTGGGAGGGAGCATTCTAGTCTCATCCCCTTCGACAAATCACATGGTAGGAGTTCATCGCGACGTTTGAGCGCGCCTTCTATCCATCTTTCGTCAGGACTCAGAGGCTGCACGAGTTCATGGAGTTGACCCAGGGCGACATGTCAGTGATACAGTACCGTGTCAGGTTCGTTGAGTTGGGTCGCTATGCGTCGCACATCATGGCAGATGAGGAAGTGAAGATCGATCAGTTCATTAGTGGGTTGAGGGTCGAGCTGAGGCACCATCTCTTTGCGTCAGGGTTGACCACTTTGGATGCAACGTGCAAGGCAGCGTCAGCGTTGGAGAGAGATTTACAGCGGATCCGAGGGCAGGGCAGTGCTGGTCAGGTTCAGTCAGGTTTTGATTAACCGACGGAGGCTCAGCAGCAGAGTACTGTCCAGCTTTCAGCTGGTGGTCCCATGACGACGCAGTCGGTTGCTCCCGTGCCAGAGTCATCGTCCTTTAGCTCGAGACTCAGGAAGCTATTCAGGGATGCGGGCTTTGGCGGGAAGCGCCATCATCGGAAGACCATTGGGTCACACCGGGTTGACCGGAGACCAATAACGACTCTGAAGCAGTACGGAATACCACTCGATATAAAGGCGCTCCTAGCTACCTTATAACATGGTCACAGCTCTCATAGGACATTAAAGACATCCACGGGACAACGGGCAAACCACAAGGTTGAGCCAAGACAATTGGAAGCCGAAACATCGGGAAAACAACACTCTGGGGATAAGCGGTCGATCGCCTAACCGCTAAGTAAGCCAAGCGGTCAGTCAAAGGGCCGCTAACCACACACAGAGAACTCAGACACTTGGCGGTCATAAATAGGGCCGCAAGGTGACTGAAGCGGTCATATAAACGGCCGCTAGACCCAGTCAACCCTCGAACCGACTTACCGAGTCAAACCACCAAACGGTGTATAATAGGACCGCTACACGGAACTACGCAGTCTACCTATGGACCGCGAAGGACACCACTCGAACCGACATAAAACATTTGACCTAAGTCAAACGATAATTAGCGGTCTATAGAAGGGCCGCTAAACACCTCAAACGGTCGGAGCTAGGACTGCTAGCCCGAACCGACTCAAACTATTGACGAAAGTTAACGACGCTTAGCGGTCGACTATAGGGCCGCTAAAACGAACCATACGGTCTATCGTAAGGTCGCGAGGCAAAATCGACTAACCTATACAATCTAGCGGTCACCTAATGGGCCGCTATAAGGAACTTAACGGTCTAATAATGGACCGCGAGCCAAGGAAAACGGTCTATCGCATGACCGTGAAGACCCGAACCGACATAATAGAAACGGTCGCATACTGGACCGCATGAGGACACAAACGGTCACTGGAAGGACCGCTAAGGCGATACGATGGGAAAACAGGGGATCGGCCGGAACTTGGCCTTTCCACGCCCCATTCGCTCTAAAACGAAGGGGAAACAGCCCTAATGGCGAAATAAGCCTTCCACACTCCGGAAGGGATCAATTAGACGTAAAAACGACAAGAAACGGGCGATTCCACCGAATCGACCCTAATTGAGTCACATGGGTTCCCGGGCTCCTACCGGTCCCAAATGAATAAGACTCAAATAAAATATGAAAATTTCACGACTCGACTCAGAAAAATATGACGGACACAATGGCCATGCTGGCGAGCAACTGCGGTCTTGAAAAAATATGAAGGGCGAGAGATGCCCCCATCATACCCCAGGGGTGTGAAGAACTCGACTCCATCTATTATGGGTCCACCGGGGAAGAGGTCCTTCGATGCAGCTCTGGGCGAGCCATGACTTCCAAACTCAACCTCTTGTCCACTGCTGGGGGATGGCTCTTCAGCCTCTCAAGGTGGCTCCAGCCCACCCTCTTGCTAGTAATGGTACCCTGCTTGCCTAGTATTGCCTCCATGTGCACACGTCGGTGTCTCAAGCTGATATGTGGAGGCTCTCTGAGGGTATCACTCACAAAGGTGGGGTAGGCTCACGGTGCTCACTAGGCTCCACCACGGTGCCCTTTGAGGGTGCTAGATCCGCCACGTGGAGAGTGGGATGTATCCCAAAGCCCAGCGGGAGTCGGGTAGCCAAAGCCACTCGGAACTTGGCAAGGTCCAAGTCCTTGTTCCCTCAATTTGGAGATGACCTTAGGATAGAGCCATTCCAAAGTCACCATCACAAGATTGCCTACTTGGAGTCCCAAGTGACACTCGCGAGTTGTTGCCCGCTCATTATGAACCTCACCGCCAGTTGCTAGATGCTTGCTTGAATGAGTATGCCATGAGCTACGATGCGTTGTGGTTGGAAAGTGTATAGTATGCAACGGGGGACCGGGGCAACCATAAGTGGACCTATCATGCAATACTGCTATGTAAACCTTGATAGACCTAGGAGGGCTGGGGCACCCGTAGGTGAATCTATCATGCATGGGTATGGTAAATGCCGGGGGACCCAGACATCTGTAGGTGCTCCTAACATGCGTATGACCAATGATGAATGAAGGAGGGCCATTACACATGAATATGAACCAATCATGCATCCTACTTGACATGTGGGTGACATGAACGAGTAGACCCGTCTTATGAATCATGCCAAGTGGTGTTTCACGCCAAGACTCATGCTCTCTTGTGTCAAAGATGTCTCCTATGTTGCACACATAAGGAAATATGCACGGGGTTTGACGTGCACGGACATTGTGAAGGAGTGCACGGACTTAGTGTTAAAAATAGAACATGCACGGGGTTTGGCTTCCACGGACCGTATGAAGGCGTGCACAGACTTTGTGTTAGAACAGAACATGCATGGGGTTTGGCTTCCACGGACCGTATGAAGGCATGTAAAGACTAGGGAAGGCATGACTGTTCATGCTTGGACTCATCGTAAAACATTCATGGACTATATCAAGACTTGCAATGACTTAGTGTGAGATATGCATGGACTTACATTACAGAGACTGTTCATGCACGGGATTTGGATGCAACTCAATCAGCAAAATGTCTAAGTCCAAAATATACATGGACCTTATACATGCATGGACTTATGACTTCATGCCTTAACCTAATATGATGCACCTTAAAGACTCTGCACGGACTTAAGACATGCTATTAGGTGGGCTATGCACGGACCATGCACGGACTCTAATCATGCTATTCGGTGGGCTATGCACGGACCATGCACGGACTTTCTAAAGGGAAGCTCGGACTCTACAAAGCTAAGGTAAAAGAGCTTTGAACAAGGTGGAAGTGTTGGCCATCATCAAACCAAGATTGTTGGCCATCATCAAGACAAGGTTTACAACATCCTCTCCCTTTTTGATGATTGCAACTCTAATGGACAATTCAGAGAATGATGGCAACACTAATGGTGCATTTTGACATGACAATGGTCCCCCTGAATGAAAGTCTGAATGAGAATGTGCTTCCCCTGAATGCCTTGCAAATGCAGACTCGATAGTTCTTCTCTGTACCTCTCCCCCTTTACAAGACTACTCTCCCCTTGGACATTCAAACAAATTCTCCCCCTTCGATATTAGCAAAAAAGAGGAATGGATAAGAAGGGGTAGACAGAAGATAGATCAACTTACAGCCTATGCAATGGTTCAGGAAGTGAGCAAAGCAACAACACTGATCTTATAAGAGTGAAGCAGTGTGCAGTCTAGAGTAATGTCAGGTTTAACAGTAATAGAAGATGGAGTAAATGGACTGATTTAGCTCCCATGCGGGAGCTCCCGGTCCAGCGACCCTCTGCTCCGGAGGCCACAATCGGCCAAGAACTGAGCCCACCAGACCCTAGGTGCCCTTGGTCGAGACACCTTCGCTCCAGTCGCTGCCGCCGACGCCTGCCTCAGGGGCTTCAGTGCCCCTCCGTTGCTTCGGCTCCCAGAAGACGAACTCCGGCCACTCCGGGGCCACCGCTCTACAACTTGCTCGATCTCTCAGCGGATCCGAGCAACACGGGTCCTCAGATACCCCTCATCCAGCGTAATAGGAGGCAGATCCTCCCTCAGCAAGCGACTCTCCTCCGCCTTCCTGATCGCGAAGGCCTTCTGTCGGTAGAGGTGACTGTGCTCGAACCACCAGTTGGCATAGTGCACGTCAAATCGCCCCCGACGTCCCTGTCCCGGCATCGGGAATCGTTCTGGCTCCCGGCGGCAGTAAAAGTCCCACCAGGCTGCTGCGAGTAGGTGGCTGTCCCTGCCCCTGTACTGTCTACCCGTCAGAGGGAACTCCCTGTTCGGCGGGATCCCCTGGTCGTACCCAAAATCCTGGCAAATCGATACGGGTAGTACGGCTCCAAGGAAGTTGTCACCGACCGGTGTAACGTCAACACTGTCGACCGGGTGCTCACTATCCAATCAGTCCGTGGCCCTGCGTCGGCTGCCCCCTGATCGGAGCAGGCGCTGGCCGCCCCTCCACCTGAAGCCCCCAGAAAGAGGCTAGAGTCCCTCGCGGCGTTGTCGAAGGGCAGTCCCTCCTCGCCCCGGGCAGGCAAGTAACAAAGGGCCCTCCGGGCTCCCTCAAGCTGCTCCTCTGCATCCCCGTCAGGCTGGCCGGTGAAGTTAAACAGAAGTGGTGCCGTCGGGTTTGCCACGGTCCCTCGCGTCACTAGTCCCGGGAACAGCAACCCAGCCCACACACTGAGGTAGTGGGTCGGCAGGAGTATACTCCTCTCCCTCGGTGCTGAGTGTGCCGCCAGAACTCTGAGTCCCTGGTAGATGTTGGCCAGTGCAGCGGGAGCTAAGGCCAACTGTCTCCCCTCGGCCAACAAGGTCCCTGCATCCAACACTGCTCCATGGAACAAGAAGTGGAACAACTCAACAAATAACATCACCAAAATCTGGAATTTATCATTGATACTCTGTAAAAGGGAGCCCAAGACATGTCCTTGGGGTAACAAAAAGATGTACAGTCCGGATAACAAAAAGGGGGGAGGGGAAGTAATACAATCACGGCCTAGCCTCACTCCCCTCCAGCTCCGCCAAGTGGGACTCCACAGTCACCAGCTCCGCCTCCAGGGTCGACGCAAGCTGAACGTTGGCCTTGGCTCTGGTGTCGACAGCCCGCCACTCGACCTCAGCGAGCTCCATGACTCGTCGCTGCTCCTCTAAGGCCTTTTGCAAGGCCTCAGCTCTGCTCGTCGCCTCGCTCAGCTTCCTGGCATGGTCCTGAGCAAGAGACACGGCTGCGTCGGCAAGCCTCCTCTGCTCGGCTGTCACTGAAGCGAGCTGAGCACACTGCTCCTGCGCCTCCCAGATGGCTGCTAGTCGCTGTGCCCGCTACTCCTGAGCCGCCAGAAGCCGCAGGTACTCCGCCCAGATGTCAGCCAGGCCAGACATCTAGAACTCACGAGGGAATCCAAGGCCATGGTAACCTTGCATGCAGTCCCTTAGTCCCTGCTGAAGCTCCTCCGGAGAAGGCAAGGGATCATCCTCCTACGTAACCCGGGCCCATTGGAGTAAGGCCGCACCCACGCTGGCGTCCAGTAGCGGCTCCGGTGGTGAAATAGACATAGGCCACTCGATCCCCAGCTCTAGGGGGGAGTGAACCACCTCAGCTAGCACACCGGAAGAACCTACACAAACCCACCAAACACAAAACGGGTCAGCAACGTTTGGGACTTTCCTATGACAAGACAATGTAAACAAACCTGAGAAAGGTCCTAACTCTCACCTGGTGTGACTCCCGTCGTGCCTACAACATCCCCGTTCGGGGTCGGTGAGGGTAACCTCTCCTCCACCTTGGCAGTATCCCTTGCTGGAGTCAGAGAGGGTAGAGGCTCCCCTATAATCCGGTCGTCCTCAGTGGCCATGGGGGAGACAAAGGGCTCTCATGCTTCGTAAGTTTTGTGTCTAGTCTGTGGGGGCATAGCGGTCTCGCGACTGACCGCCATGCCCAGCATGACGCCCCTGTACCGGCGCGTCATGATTTTCGACCGTTGGTTGTGACCGTTGGGGCCCTGGTCATATAACGGGCCTCAGGAGGTCTGTTATATACCATAGCGTCCCTAGGAAGGTGCGTTGTGTCTAACGCCCTTACCCTCCACTTAACGCGCCACAGATGGTCCGTTAAGGTCCATAACGCCCCTTGAGGAGCGCGTTATGGGTTGCTTTGCTCAGTGACATAACGCACCAAGTGTGGTTCGTTATATACATAACGCCCCTAGAGGAGTGCGTTATGTTGTTTACCGTGTTCTGGGGCTTAACGCACCTCTGTTGGTCCATTAAGCACTATAACGCACCTGGGAAGGCGCGTTATGGTCTGTTTTCCCGTCGGGAGTGGCGAACGGCCAAGTGGGACCGTCCATTCTCCCTCGCACGACTGTGAGTCAGGCGTGCATCCGTGAGTGGCCAATGATGGACCGTTCATTGTCTGAGGCCTAACCGGTGGTTTTTCATGCCGATTCGAGTCCCGGGTGAGTAGACCTCGATCCACGTGCTGACCCGTGGTCTGACCGATGCTGGGCATCATGTGGGGACCAGGTATGGGCGCCGTGTGGGGTCCCGGGACGTGACGTCTTCGGCTTATGTCACCGTGAGTCGGTGTTGGTACGAGGGGCGGTCCCCTGTACTCTGTCTGGTTCAGACGTTGTTTTCCGTTGACTGGAGAGTCTACCTCCCAGCGACCGTTTGAGTGTCGTGTTGGACTCCAGTCGACCCGGTTGTGACCCAGTGGTCGACTTTCGGTCTCGTGAGTGTCCCGAACACCCCGGAGGTTCCGTGGTCGTGTTTTGAGATGTCCGTGGATTCCATGTTACCATGGTTTGGACCTAGGGATTAGGCCAGATTGACGGCTCAGTACTGTCACATACAACAGTCTTGACCCCGAGTCTCGTGACTCAAGGACCGTTGAGTTTAGTAGGTCTAGTGGACTGTCCAGAGTCAGGTGGCCTTCTATAGTTGTCTTGGATGTTCAGTGTGCTTTAGATCGTCAACTCTCCACCTGTTCAACATTGGGAGTTCCCATGTTATTCTAGCCATTTACCCAGACAACTGCTAAGCCACTATTTCTCAATAGGTTTTCATTGAGTCTGATTAGTTCATTTTAATTCGGCATCATCAATAGTTAGATAAATTTTTAATTGGTCAAGACTTTTCGAGAAGGATTCATTCACCCCCCCTCTGAATCTGGCGCACCTAAACTAACACCCACGCTAGAGGACGTAGCTCAGATTACTAGCCTACATGCGCATGGGTCCTCGGTCAGCGGGAGGACTTACCCCGACTACCAGGAGATGGCCCAGGAGCTACTAGGACTTGAGCTGCTTCACCCGGAGCAGCAGTCCACTACTTTGACGAGGGCGGCACTCCAAGACAGCCTTGGGCTGAAGCGAGCAGGGATCGCGACTGGTGAGCTACCCAAGCAGCACCTCCAGAGGCTTGTAGATCGAGCCAGACTGAGAGTTGTAGTGGAGCCAGGAGTAGAGGCGGACCGGGTGCTGAGGAGATTCCTAACTCTCTTCTTCGGACTGCTGCTGTTTGCGACGAGAGTGGACGTCATCAGCTGCTGCTTCTTATTGCTGCTCGAGGACCTGGACCATGTCGGTGACTGTGCATGGGGAGTAGCAGTTCTCGCCTTTCTCTTCGACACCTTGAGCTCCACCAACTGACGCACGATGCTCGGCGGCTTCTCCCCTCTACTCTAGGTACTACTCTACCCCTAAACTAGCTATGCAACTTCTATATGCTTCCTATATGCTGATGTTTGATGGAATGTGATACAAGTGTGGGCCTACGTGAGATTGCACGGGCTAGGGAGAGGTGAGGAGACCCACCCTGAGCTGCTACTGATCGCGAGGAGGTGGATCACACCTCGAGAGACTGGAGGCCTCCGGAGATAGGTCCGAGAGATCTAGGACGGCGTGGACACCCAACCGTACACCTCGGTGAGACTCTAAACTCAGACTCTTTAATTAAATGCAATCTATATGCTTATGATGTTGATGTGACTTTAGACTAGATATCAGAATGATGACATACTGATCTAGGATTTCTACATGGCAATGATAACCATAAATATTATTATTTATCAGAATGATGACATACTGATCAGGTCTTGGGGAAATCATCAGAAGAACAGTTAAATATTATTACCTCATGGAAACATCATGTATTAGCCACATCAGAAGGATTCTTTCATGTAAAATAATTCATTGTCATGAGTACATGAGAGGCCAGCCCTAGCTGAAAAGAAGAAAATAGAAAAGGAGACACCAAAGTGCCAAAATATCCAAAAAGTGACAAATGAGGTTACATTTAGTCCCTCAACAAGCGGAAACTGCAAGGTCAGCTCATGACATCAATAATTGTGAAGACATATTCCCAGAATCTACAAGAAATAATTTTCTTTTTGCATGAGAAGTGGTCCATTATCATATGCATTTAACATATATTTGACAAATGTTATCATTTTTAGAATAACATTGGGCATATGTATTTATGAAAGTAAATATAAATCAATATGTACTATTATTGTGTTCTAAACATTCTATGTGGACTAAATTATTTTTTAAACAAGTTGCAAATTAAAAGAGCCATGGAAGGGAGATGTCTCGACTCAGAATGGCAGATGTGCAACAAGATAACTATAACTAGAAGGTATATGCACCTTAGGGTGATTGTTTGCTCATAAGTATGTAGACTTTCTTATTGATGCCTCCAGCCTTATCCTATTTATACACCGAGTAATATGCTTTCAAGAGATAGGGCCTTAGAGACTTCGCAAGTTCCAAATAGACACATCCCGGGTTATTTTTTTTTCTACTAAAGCAAAGAAAACACCAGGAACAGTGACAACATTGAGTACCTGATCCTTATTTTTGGTTTGAACATGAAAAGTAATATTCTCAAAATTCTGTATTCAAGAAAAAGGGATAGAGATCTAGTTAGAAATTGTTAGAATGCAGTAGCAGAAAGAATAATTTTAGATCAACATATAGTCCAGAAAATACCTTGCCTACTTGCCGTAATGCATTGAAGAACCTTTCCTCTTCTTGGTGTGTCCAAGCAGCCCGTAGAATGTAGCATTCTCAGTCCCACTTTAATTGGGGGTTATCCCCCACTTGTCCCAGGGATAACTCTTAATCTTTCCCTTTTTTTACTTTGGTAGTTCAAAAAAGTTAATCCGGTTAGAATAAGGCATAACTCTAAGTTAATCCACTTAACCTGTTCCACCCTGAGAGGTGGAATAGAGTTAACCATTCTTTTAACTCATTGCCTACCAAAATAAATGAGACTAAAATATAAGACAGATTAATCCGGGAGAGATAACCCTCCTATTATCTATCCCTCTATCAAAGTGGGGCTCAGAGTCTCCCTTATGCCGTAGTTCTCACTGAAGTATTCAAGCAAGTCGTGATTGATCTGAGTGGTGAAATTTCCCATTAGATTATCGAGTCAAACACTATGGATTGGCTTTATGTGTGCTGCAGTATGGTTTATATCTTGGTGGGGAGAAAAATATGGCATCTTGACTGTGTTCCACCTCCACTTTCAGTTCCTAGACCCTCACCTTTGGAGTTACACTACGATGAATTGATCGACAAACTTAAAAGAGTCGAAGATCATGTGCCAACATTTCAGAGAAAAATTAAAAATCTTTCTCAGGATGTTTTCTTTATATGCACCCACCTAGAAATTCGGTCCCACATTCCTCAAAATATTCGACCCAAGTGCAAAATTATTCCTCCATGTTAGGAGCAAGCTGCATTCATGTATATCTTGTTTAGGGCCTCTTTGTTAATCGAGCTGGGTTAAGGTATTCGACCCCCTGGGGTCAAATGCCTTACCCGAGCTCGGTTAAGATATATGTGTGTGATACGGAGGGTGTGGGCCCCCCATCCTTCTCTTTCATCGGATGTCATATTCCCTATCTTAACCGATTAACAAACTGGCCCTTAAGGTATAACTCCCCATTTGATGATGTCAAAAAAGGCTATTAGAGTCATGTCCCTAGGTCTCAGGCTTATTTCCCTATGTTTGTGTTTCATTTAGTGACTTAATGTTGTTATTGGGCCCAATTCGTTGGGCCAAGCCCAAGGGCGCCCCCTTCCCTTTGGGTTTGTGTCATTATGCACCACCCAGGTAGCCGTCTCTGTTTCATGACCAGAGGCACCCCTGTGATTCTTTAATTAATGAAGCGCTTGCTCCATCACCCGTTCCGACGCCTACCCCATCTTCATCTCCACCTACCCCACTGCCTCCACCATCGCCTACCTCGTCTCCACCCCCACAAATCCAAGCCTCTGCTCAGGCAAGTGCCTCCACTTCTTATACTCCCATTTCCACCATTGCTTCAACTCCCAACGCCGCTCGACGCGTCATGCCGACACGTCAAAGATGGGTGCCACGACCCGCTACTTCTTCCATCTTACCACCCCTTTCTCCACCTCCAGCTTCACTACCTCCATTAACCATATCACCCTCTCCGCCATCTCCATTGCCATCTTCATCGCTTTCATCGCCTTCTTCCCCAAAGATCCTTATTCCATCTCCACCATCTCCACCGCCTTTGCCACCCCCTTCGCCATCGTTGTTTGGGCCTGAGCAACCTACACCTACACCTCCACCTACACCTCCACCTTTGCCTTTGCCTCCACCCGAGCCTATTCCCTCTGCTTCCCTATCCACCTCCATCCCACAGAGCGGGTGTTTACTACCTTTGGTGCCCCTCGGGTCTAGTCCCCAGGGAGATGATAAGCCAAGCCAGGCTTCGATTGTGCATTACAAGATTCAAGATTTTATTTTCCGCATGCCGGTCCGAGTCCTAGTCCCTGGCTATTTTGGGGATGAGGAGCCTACACTTTTGGAGACGGTTGTCAAGAGGAGCTCCTTTGCGCTAGTGCCAGTTTCTTCTCGAGTGAGGCCGGTGGCAATCTCATTGCTCGCCGGAGGTTCAACTATTAATGCGGTTATTATCTCTCACTCGATTGCAATTCAGTTCACTGGCCAAATAGGATTCTCTGCCCAGATTGTGCTAACCCAAATGGCTGCCAAGGGTCTGCTAGATTCCATGTTCAAGGGGCAATCAGCCGTATTTTCAAGATTTTCTAAGGACATTCTACACTTGTTATATAATCTCCCTTGGTTTATCAGTATGCCAGCTGCGTCAACGTCGCACATTACTCTCCCTCAGTTTCGTACTGCACTTTTGATAAGGGAGTTATGCTTCATGCCCAATTGCCAAGTGGAGATGTCGAATCTCATGCTTTTGGTGCCAAGTGACAAAACTCTATGACTTTCTGATGATCATTCCAAGGAGTTAGCTGTCCAAGAATGTCCGCCCATGGTTAGCATTGCGTGTCCAGGGGCAATCACCCCGATAAAACTACATATTCATAATCGGGACAGGCCATCTGCCAGATGGGCCCGTTATCTGAGAAGACACGACAGATCAAGAAGCTCGAAGGCCCAGGCCCGCACCAGGCAGGGTCATTTCAAGGAGATTTCTGCTAAGAAGAGGCAGCGACACAAGTTCAGGGGCCGTCAGTTATGCCCTCGGGGGTCCACTCCACCTTCTTCTTCTTTCTTTCATTCGTCATTTCTCTTGCTTAATTCCTACCCTTGGGTGGTGTATCTTCCATCACCTGATCATATTTCTACCCTCTTCTCCTATCCTCACCATTCTAGGTCTCAGCTTATGTCCTCCTCTTCCCCTGATCTAGGGACTTCCTCCAATTCTCCTCACCGGGTATGTTCGGATTCTACTTCTCATTCTGCTTCCCCGACCCTGTCGGGTGTCGCTCGTGCTTATTCCCCGACCTTGTCGGGTGATTTTTCTGATCCTTCCCTGACCCTGTCAGGCGACCGCCATTTTCTTTCCCCGACCCTGTCGGGTGGTTTTTATTCCCCTTCCCCGACTTTGTCGGGTGATCATGTTAATTCTTCCCCGCCTCTGGCGGGTGATCGCTACCCTCCTTCTCCGACCACGTCCGATGAATCGCCTTCTCATCCTTCTACTTACTCCTCCTTACCCTTTCGAGATTCTCACCCTTTTTCTTGCTACTTTCGAGACTTTAGCCCTCCTTGATCTTAGTTGACCCTATTTATTCTGTACTTGGTTCCTTGTTATCAGGGCCTCGATGCCTTAACGAGGGAGTTCTATCCCTTGTCTCTCTTCCTTTTTATCCTTTCTTCGTCCAGTGTGATGTCTGTCGCTCATCTGTATCAAGGAATCTTTGACCCTTTGCTATCCTTTCCTTTTTCCTGTTAAGCAAGAAATGCAAAGCTATTTGTGCTCCTCAAAGCCTGATGATCAAGCTCTCACTTCAGGATGCTACATTTCACGCCATGGATTTGCAAAGGTATATTCTATTTTTGTGCAAGAATATGCTACTATCATTATTATCACTCATATCACTCCTGCACATGCTTATAATGTTGGTTCCTTAAAACATGGTTTGTGGCTTAGGTAGGTTGTCAAAATGGGTTCGCTTCTACAACATCCTAGGCTGGTGATAGCTCCGTGCTACGAGTCCAGTTCCTTCCTCGATCGTTGAGGGTGTCCCCTTGAGTTTAGGTTTTTCACACACTTCACGGCAAGCCATAGCCGATCTCCTCTCAAGCACACCGTTGCTGCTTTGGCCATATTTGGGTATCCATAAAGGCCTTTTCTCTTCTCTGCTCGGTCGAGTGTAGGGGCAAGAGATGGATGGATGAGATGACCAACCTCAGTACTCCCTAATACGAGAGAGGTCTCAAATAGGGGCAGTCTTGACCCTCAAAAATGAGCTTTCATGCAACATCTAGCCAATAAGGGCTATCAAAATCAATCAAAGTAAAATTATGAAAAATCAAAGGCATGACAAGAGTGGCAAATCCCTGCGGGACGTCATGAGCCCAGTCGCATGCGTGCCTAAGGGTCCTAAAAATCAAAAATACAAAGTCCCGACGTAATAGACCTACTCTTTGAGGGGTAGCGCCATGGAAGGGATTTAAGTCCTAATATCTCTCACCTTGCATAAAACTTATCACCCATTTTTCTTCTACTTCTCCCTCTTAGGCTGGGTTGCATCCCAGGTATGACCTTAGTAGGGACACCGTTCTTTAGAGACGGTTGGTTATGGTAACCCACTCTCAAATGCACACCCTGCTCAAGAAAAATCCTCAATGAGAGGGGGAGCAACGACAATCCTTGGCCAGTAGTTTTAGCCCGTCCTTAGATGCTGCAGATAGTAATGTTTTCAAAACAAACAAACAAAAATAAATAAAAAAATAAAGAGAAAAATAAAATAAAAAAATTAAAATATTGTCAAAATCCCAAAAAAGGTCAAATATGTCAAAAATTCAAAAAAAATAGACGAAGCTTGAGAGAATCATTCTACACGTAGCTTACTCTTCGTTCCATCTTCTTTCGTGCTAGTAGTTAAATTTTAATCTGCTGCATTCAAGTTTAAAATTGCCATTGCGTTTGGCGGGGATAATTCAACCCCCCCCTTCTTATCCATACGTGCTCCTAGGGTCAACATAGGTTGGGGTGGCCTCACCTCTTCTCGCGACCCCCCGGCCTCTGTCGGCTCGGCCTCGGCATCTCCGCCCTAAACGCCACCTGCCTCGCTCGGTGCTCCAGTCTCGGCCACAATCCTAGAGCATCCCACTTCGACCGCGGCCTCCTCAGCCCCCTCTTGCCCAGCAGAGCCCCCTCTTGCCCAGCAGATGGGAGAGCCAGCCGAATAGGCTCGGCCCCTTCTAGCTCGACAGAGGGGAGAGCCGAACCAGTGCCATCTTCGACCGCGGGGACGGCCCCGACCTTCTTGGCCCACTTTTTGGCCTTCACGGCATCCCGCAGCATCCTCTCCATGGGATCCTTGCTCTTGGACCCCCGCTACTTGGACGAACCTTCCCGGGCCACCCCCTTGCCCTTGTCTTGGGCTCGGGCAGAATCCTCGGGAACTCGCGACTCAACGGCAGCCTCAATCAAAGGTGCCTCCTCCTCAGCCAGCTGCCTGGTGTCTGCGCAAAGGAAGATAAGGTCAAGGAAAGATGAACGGCTTCCTCATCCGAAGGGAAAGATGATTCCTGGTGCCCATACCTGCCGGCCGTAGTCGCTTGAGAAGGCACCGCTCGATATTCTCTGGGGTCACCATGATGTGACACGACCTTGGACTTAGGTAAACAAGCACAATTCGCAACTCGAACAGGCCGATATCGGCGGCCAACTCACCCGACACTCAACCCAAAACCCGAGGTGACTCGGTGATGTCGAGTGGAGGATGTGACGGTTGGTCCCTTACTGGTAGAGGGCCAGCAAGGCCAGAGGGTCTCCCAAAGGGTTTGGCTAGTCTAATTCTAAGGGCCGACCCGGTGCCGAGGGCACGGGTACACACTCTCTCCCACGGTGGTCACTCGGAAACAACGGGCTTCCCGGTCGGAGACGTGGGCGCGCGGGGAAGCGTGGGCTAACCCGCGCCGCGTCGGTGTAGCTTCAACCTGCCCAAGTAATTACAGCACTACGCCCCGCACAGGGGGGGTGACCTTGGGGTGGGGGTTAAAGTAATTACAACCAAAATTACCTCCACGCAGGGAGGGGCCTTCAGCCGGCCAAGCGGGGAGGGGAGGGAGAGAGAAGTAAACTCGACTCGGTGCCGAAGACGGGTCTGCCCTGGTTCTGGAACAGGGTACCAGCAACTGGTGCCAGAATTTCTGTGGAAGCTCCCGGACGCCGGTGACAGCGAGACCAGCGCCAAAACTTCCGTGATTAGCGTGGGAATGTACTGGAATTTTGACGGGAGCCGAGGTCGACGTCGCCGGGTGTGGTGATGCTGGAAACAGGGACCTGCCTTCTGCCTCGGACTGTCACAGTGCAGCAGTGACTGAAAGATGTTGGTGCCACGGACATCCCCGAGTTCGGATTTGGGCACGGTTGGCAGCGTTGGAACCGTGGTCGAGCTGTCTTTGAAATGAGACCCACGGGGGTGCCAGCAGAGGTCGGGGTAGGCCGCTGTAGCTCGAACACTGACAGGGTGTCAGTTCAGTCCCAGGGTGGACTGAACTGCGCACCTAGAGGAGAAAAGAGAGAAGAAATTGCTCCGGCACTCGAACGGATCCCCGCTTCTTGGAGGAGTAAGAAGACTCGTCGTCGAAGGCGCCGGCCAAGTCCCGTCGTCAGATCTTCAGGTTACTGGCCGTGGCAGCTTCTGCAATTGCTCTCTGGTTGTTGACTGAGTTCCTCTGCGCAGTCGGGGAAGAACGCTTCCCCCGAACAGCCACGAAGTCGGATGGAGGCGAGATGACCGCCGATGTGAAGTAGACTCGAGGACGCTTCTTTTGATAGTTCTTGGGTCTTCAGGGACGCCAGGAAGACGGCGCAGTGGCTTCTGCAAGAGGCAGGTCTTCTGGGCGCAGTAGGCAGGGAGGCAGACTCCACTCAATGGTTCAAGAAAGGGGGGGAGATGGGGGTGAGGGGTGGAGGGGATGGATGGGCCCATGGGCCTAGCCCACTAAGTGGGCCCATTTGGCCACTCTAATGACCCATTAACTAGCTAAAGGACTCAAGAAATGAAAAATTACATCAAAGGGACTCAAATAAAATGAAAATTACATGCTATGACTTGAAATTAACTAACAAAGATGATGATGTGCCGAGGACAAGCAACTGGAGTCTCAAAAAGATGGAGCGGCTAGGGGATGTCCCCATCATACCCCCAGGGTGGGGAGAACTCGGCCCTGTCGAGTGTGGGTCCACTGGGGTAGCAGTACACCAAAGTAGTTACGGGCGAAGCATGTCCTCCCATCTCAACCCTGCGTCCGTAGCCGGGGGATGACTCTCCCACTTCTCAAGATAGCGCAGGCACACCCTCTTCCTAGCGATGGTACCTTGCTTGTCTAGTATCACCCCCATGTGCTCACGTCGGTCTCTCAGGCTGATATGTGGAGGCTCTCTGATGGTGTCACTCACAAAGGTAGGTGTAGGCTAGAGGTGCTCACTAGGTTCCACCGCGGGGACCTCATAGGGTGCTAGATCTACCATGTGAAAAGTCGGTTGTATCCCAGAATCCTTTGGTAAGTTCAGCCCATAGGCATAGTTGCCAATACCACTCAGAACTTGGGAAAGTCCAAGTCCTCGTGCCCTTGGTTTGGAGATAGCCCTAGGGTAGAGCAACTCTGATATCACCATCACCGCATCGCCTACTGGGCACTTTAAGTGAGGCTCGTGAGTTTTTGCTCGCTCTTCATGAACCTCACCGATCGTTGCTTGGTGCTTGCTTAGACGCTCATGCCATGCACTACAATGCAGTGTGAGGGTGAAATGTATGGTATGCAAGGGTGGACGGGGACAACCATATGTAGACCAATCATGCCTTGATGCCGTGAAGACTTTGATGGAATTGGGTGGGCCGGGGCATCCGTAGGTGAGCCTAGTGTGCATGGACGCAACCAATGTCGGGGGTCCTAGACATCCATAAACTCCCCTAACATGCATATGACCAATGATGAACATGGGAGGACCTTTATACCCGAATTTGGACCACTCATGCTTCCTTTCGGCTCCATGATATTGCTTGAGTGCTGGATGGGGATTAGAATTAAGTTCCAACACAAGGAGGACTTGACCACGACGAGCCAGATTTTTGGGAGCCACCCTCTATTCTTCATCGGAGGGGCCTTTGGATTTTCTCAACAGGTTGAATGCCGGACAGCAGATAAGAAGACATGCAACGATTGACGCCTCTTCCTCAACACTATGCCAATAGATGGGTTCAAGATACGTCCAAACGTGCTTCGGAGTGCCATCCTCAGAGTACCACGGTGACTTGGCCTAGACCTTCAGCTAGTGGGGGACACTACCCTAGCGATCTACAACCCTCACCGATGCTATCTCCAAGTTGGGCTATCTCGAATCAACGCTCTTGCACTTGCACACTACCCTCCCCTTCAAGCTAGGAAGATGGGGTCCGAGGAAGATGAAAGAGCGGTTCGGAATGCGCTGACCATGTGGGAGATCAGCAAGGTGCGTCCGTGGCAGGAGGAAGTGGAAGAAGATGATGAATGTTACCGGGCTTACGTGAAAGAATTGCAAAAAATCTGGCCTCAAGCAGACAAGAAAATGAATGTACTTTGATTCTTTTACTTCTTTCTACTTCTTGATGTAATGAGAAGAGTGAAATTTGGTGATTCGATATACAATGTAGTTCAATTGAATAATGAGAATGAAAGCTTCTTGTTGTTTGAAAAAGATTTGATTTGATCCTCTTATCGAGCAAACTGGTTCCGGGAAACAGAGCTTCTGTGTGGAATAACGGACTTATACCAATCCGTCACAGGAGAATAACGGACTAGACATCATCTGTCATAAGAATAACTCAGGAAAACCACCCATTTTATTGCGTTCTGGAAGAATTAACGGACTAGACATGATCCGTTAAGAATATAATGGACACCTTGGGGTGCGTTAAAGTACCATTTTCTAAGAACTGAGCTTTAGGCTCCTGAGGAATATAACGGGATGATGTGGGTCCGTTACATAACATATGACGGTCCAGTGTAGGTGCGTTATATTACCAGAAACTGAATCTTCGGGCTTGGAACCTGCATTCTGCACAGACTTAATAGGAATGACACCTTGGCTACTCAAGTCCTATAATTGCACACCTATTTATGCAAGGACATAACTAAAAACAAAAGTACATAAATGCAAAAATAAATGTGGGTGCATGGGCTCGATTCCCATCAGTAATCCCGGGCCAGCTATTGCCAGAGGAGCTGCTAGAGCTACAGCCACACCACCGGGTTCCATGATCAATAGGGGCTGCTCCTCCCTGCTCTCGGTCGGAGTAAGTGTGGGAAATAGAGCTGACTCTACCATCGTCATTGAAGGCTCGGCCGCTTCTTCCACTGGTGCCCCCTCTTCCCCGCGAACCGTGAGCTCGGCTAGCGTCTTCCCCAGAAGCCGACCTTCCTCGGGCGTCACGAGTGGCTGGGGAGGTGGAAGAGGAACCATGAGCTTCAGCCCGCTCCCCGACCGCAAGAACGACACTAGATGCTCCACCTCCACCGTTGAGAGTAGCTTCGGTTCATCCGTCTCCATAGGGCCCACTGCCCCTCTCCACTTTGCGACAACTTTGCGAGCTTCCGTGGTGCGTGCCTCAGGGAGACTCCCCTCTTCCTGGGACACAAAGAAAAAAGGGGGGGATCAGTATCACATCGAGCGAGGCAAGTTGCCCGAGCTCCAAAGAGGCATAGAAATGGTCCCAGAGGCCCCGCTTTACCTCAATTACTAAAACGATCCTGCCTTCCGGCGTGATCTCCCCCTCCTCTAGGGCCTCATCGGTGGTGGATGTGGTCTCTGCAGCTACCTCCTACTGCAGGACCTCGAACAGGGCCGCTAGCTTCCCTAAACCGGCGCCACCGCCCCCGGGTTGTTCAGCCGGCACGACGGGGATAGGCGCCTCTATGGTCTCTGGTCGGGCCTCCTCCTATAAATTAACCGAAGAATAAGAAACAGAGGGCCGAAGATTAGCTACCAAAGGAGGACCCCACATGGATGGGCCCACACTTACAACATCCTCGCCCGAAGCCACCTCTTCAGAAGAGTAGTCGTAATCTACCTTCTCGCTCGAGGAGGACTCGGCTGGGATAGGTTCCTCCCCTCTCGGAGGGGAGAGCAGACATAGCACAGACCTTAGTCTCAATTTAGACCAGATATGCACTGACCTTAATTAGATATCAGTAAAGCCGTGCTCGGACTTTAGATGGCTATGGAAGATGTGCACTGACTTTGCTACAGTGTATGCTTGGACTTTAGATGGCTAAGGCAGATGTGCACTGACTTTGCTACACTGAGGAAAGAAAGCTGCACCGACCTTGTATCCACGGATTTGAATTTGAGTGAGGCACGAAAATTGCACCTACCTTGTATGCACGGACTTGATTTGACACGGATCTTCTATATGCACGGACTATGTACAAACTTACTTATGTGTAGCAATACAAGTTTGCACGGACCTTGTGTTTGCATAAATGAATCATGCACGGACTTGCTATGCTGTGCTGCCGTGAGCTGCACGTACTTAGTTTTGCTCAAGGCAAAAACTTGTACGGACTTTGTGTAGCGTGAAGCAAAGCATGCACGGACCTGAATATGCATGAGGGAAAAATATGCACGGACTTGAATATGCATGAAGCAAAAGCATGCACAGACTCAAGGTATGCACAGACTTCAGTAATGTGTAAAGGTAAAAAGATGCACGGACTTAAAATACACTTGCACTTGCTATATGAGACGCTGATCAAAAAATGTGCACGGACTTTATGTGTCACTTAACAGAAATGTGCACGGACTTAGTATGTCAGTTAACAAAAATGTGCACAGACTTAGTACAGAAAAATGCGTGAACTTCATGAGACGCTGAAGGAGATCATGCTTGGACTCTATATGTAGCTTTTTTTTTAGCGAAGTATGCACGGACTCTATATTTCAAACACTGAAGAGTGCACGGACTCTGTTATATGCACGGACTTTAAAACGCAAAGCGTAAAAATATGCACGGACTTCACTCGTGCATGGACTTATGTTTGCAACAGCGCTAGAACATGCATGGACAAAACATGCACGGACTTCACTCATGCATGTATCAAAAACCTGCACGGACCTATATATGCAAGGTGCAGACAATGCATGGACTTTAGTGTTCAACCTAAAACATGCACGGACCTTTAGAGGTCCCAGCCACCCTCCTGCACCCCTCCATCACCCCAGCAACCTCCCCTCCACCTCCCACAGCCATTAGCCCTCACCCTTTCACAATCCCATCACTCCCCACTACACCATCACCCTCCTGCACACCCAGTTCGTAGGCTGTAGCAGAAGCCCATTTGCAGAGGCTGCCCCGAGGTCATCCGACATCCACTGGAGGTTTACCATACACCGACGGAAAGATCTCCAAGTCATCTTCGACGCAGAGGTGATCCCGCCTTCATCCATGTTCGTGGCTGTCCGGGAGGTTCATTCTCGCCGGGGTGTGCAACTGGCATCCATGGGGAGACCTCAGCACCGGTGCAGAAGCTTCCACGGCTGCATCCCTGCTCCCATTGGTGTGCTGCTTGGCCAGAGCATTCTCCTACCAGTCCTCCTTCCAACCCAGTTGACGGAGCATCGTTCGGAGTTCGGGGGTGTCCGTGCCAAATTTTCTCTCCCAGGTGCGCAGGTCAGTCCAACCAGAACCAACTCTGACACCTGACTACTGTTCATCCCCTATCTCTCTGCTCTGACCTTTTCTGGAGGCCTTCCTGGTCGAAGACTCATAGACAGACGTGCTGGCTTTGGTCCCGCACCATTCCGACTCTGGGAGCACTCGTACCGGCGTCATCGTCCTGTTGTTGCATCCTGAGGATAGAACTAGTTAGGGCAGAGCCAACCTGCCACAGAGATAGCAGCGACCAGAGGCGACTCCAGGCCATCCCCCAAAAATTTTGAGGACTTCCTAACCCAGCTAGCAACGTCTTGGTGCTGGTTTCACTGTCATCCGAGTTCCCCTCAGATCGTGGCACTGCCAACAGCGACTGGTGGTCAGCCTGTTCCTGAAGCGGGTAGATTTGGCCGAGTCACTTCATCGGCAACTTCATGGCTTTCTTCCCCCACCCCGCTTGGCTGGCTTAACGCCCCTCCCTGCGTGGAGGTAGTATTTTGTTGTAATCATAAATTTCCATCCCCTAGTCCAACCCCCCTGTGCGGGGCGTAGTGATTGTATTGTTAATAGGGGAAGCGGCATCGACACAGTGTTCAGGTAGGCTGACGGCTTCCACTGTGGCAACTTCCAGCTCTTCTTCTTCCTCTAGCTCCTCTTCTTCTTCCTCTAGCTCCTCTTCTATCATGCTAGGCACCTGGCGCTGGTTGATCACTCAGATGTCGAGTGACCCATCCGGCGGGATTGCTAGCGAGCTTGCCAATTTTGCTAATGCGTCAGCTTGGGCGTTCTCTCCCCTGGCAACATGGCCTATCTCAAGGAGGTAGAACTGTTCCATGAGCCCTTTTGTCTTGGCATGGTAAGGGAGTAGTTCAGATTTTTGGACATCAAACTGTCCCTGGACCTGCCTGACGACCAGCAGTGAGTCACCGAACACTTGCAACATTTTGATCTCCATTTTTAAAGTGACTTGGAGACCGATAATCAGGGCTTCATATTCTGCTTCATTATTTGTGCAGGGTTTATTGATGCAGCAGGAAGTGTGCATCACTTCCCCGTCTGGAGATTTGAGGACGATGCCCCGCTCCAGCCCGCACTCTGGTGTGCCCAGAGGGAGCTGTCTCTATTCTGGGAGCCCCGTTGAAGTGCAACTGCCACACGGCCTGCTGGACCTGATATGCTTCCAATGTCTCATCTTCGGGCAACTCGGTGGCCAATGGGAAGTCTTCAGGCACGGGATGCGCTGCGAAGAAGTCCGCGACGGCCTGCCCTTTGATGGCTTTCTGTGGTATGTAGGTGATGTCGAACTCCATCAATAGCACGGCCCATTTTTCGAGACGCCCCTTCGGGACTGGCTGGGAGAGGATGTGCTTGATGGGGTCGGCCTGAGAAATTAGGCTCACCTTATGGGACAGCATGTAGTGTCTCAGCTTCTTAGCTGCGAAGACCAAGGCGAGACAGACCTTTTTGATGGGGGTGTACTTGGCTTCTACCCCCACCAGTCTTCGGCTGAGGTAGTAGAGAGCTTGCTCCTTTCCCTCATCGTTGTTTTGGGCGAGCATTGCCCCCAGTGAATATCCGGTGGCTGCTATGTATAAGACGAGCGGCTTGCCCTTGACAGGTGCCCCCAGCACGGGTGGCGTCCTCAGGTATTCTGAGAGAGAGAGCCGACCACCCTTGACTCGCTGCCGGTTTCTCAACTGCGCACATCCGCACGCTTCCCTCACGTGGGATGGACCCGAGCTTGCTTAGAGTCCCAGTCGGTGTCGAGTCTCGTCGTCATCCCGCATCAATGTCCCCCCTCTAGTTCAGCCTGAGGACCAGCCTCCTCCACCCTCCCCTCACCACATGGATCCCGAGTTACCTCCTCCACCACAGTTCTTTCATGGGTAGTCTTCTACTCAGGGGGCCGGACAGCACTCTTGGGTCAACTATGAGACTTTTGATTGGCAGTTTACTGGGCTCGAGACTCGAGTGGACACTTTTGGGGATCGTCTCTCTACTGTTAGGGATCACATTGACACAATGGGAAATGTGATTGACACCATGTCAACTCGCATAGATTCCTTCTCTACCATTCTTGACTCTCTCTCCACTCAAATGACTGCCCTCTCCACTCATATGACCACCCTCACCGCCAGTCATGATGACTCTACCGAGGCCTTCCGCATGATGAATACCAGCCTTCTTGGTATGTAGAACCGTGACGAAGCCCGTGACGACACCATTGCCAACATTCAGTTCCGGCTTCATTACCAGTCCCATACTCTTACTGACATCCGGTGCCACCTTGGCTACTCGCCTCCTCCAGCAGATCAACCACCTGCCGATGCTCCATGAGGATTCTCTTTTGCTTCTTCCCTCTAGATTGTTGTCCTTGGGTCGTCAGTCTTTTGGGTCTCTTGTTCATCTATCCTGTCCCCTCTTTTGATGATGCCAAAGGGGGAGAAGTAGTTAGTGCAGGTCTTATATATTTTATGTATGCATATTCGTATGCTTGTATGCATGATGTGTCATTTGTGAGGGTTCTTGTGTCAGCTCTATCTTTTTTTTTCTTTTTGTGTTGCATTTGCATTTGCTTTGTCGCATGTGTCTAGAGTCTTGCATTCTCCCAAGCATCAATGTACCGTGTAATGAACTGATGAAATGAATGCAATGGTATTTGATCTCAATCGGTTGGTTGTTTCTCATTTCCTATCTATTGGCAAATAAGGTGGAACCTCTTACTCAACATATGAAAATTTCAAGTACTTTCAATACACAATCAACTACAATAAAACATCAAATTTTAAAACTTTAGAACTTAATTAAGACATTACGATTATTGAATTCATTACTTTATTTAGATGTACAAATCCTCAATGATATAGATTGCATGAGAAAGCATTAGAACTTTAAAACTTAATTAGGACATTACAATCATTAAGTTTATTACTTTATTTAGATGCACAAATCTTCAATGATATAGACTGCATGAGAAAGCACAACACACCCTCAAATGCTAATCTCTTTATATCTTAAAATATCATTCAAAAAGAATCACTATGTTTCATGTAATACTCAAAGAAACATTAGTGACTTGTAAATAATAACCGAAGATTAACTTACTCTCACTGACCTCCAAGTATGTATAAATCTTTGTACTTTAACTTATTCTTTAAAAATTAAGAAATAATAAGTGACCAACATAATTAAGTTCATCAAATACATGTTAAATATTTCATTTCTAAATACATGAAATTACTAGATGTTCAGATACACCACCTAAATATAGTCTCACAAACATGACTATCTTAAATAATAACTTTTGAAAACTAAATAGAAGAACTCATGTTATAGTCAAGTATCTCCATTTGAGGGAATAATGAGCATTGATTTGACATTATCTAAGAGTTTTGACTCTTCCTTAATAGACTTATGTCAATTAATGAAGCATTCACTCTTTATATCTCCCTTGTCAATGGCTTTTTTTATAAGTCACTTAATGAATAGTATCTCTAAAATGTCATTCTTTTGAACGAGCATTAGAACGATTCTAGCCATCTGAGAAGTAAACTTCCAAGATTTTTCACTTCATTGAAATGCCATCATGTATAATCAAATAGGAAAAAAGGGACTATGAATGTCGGTGTATTAGAACCTTAATGTTCATCCATTAAATAGATCTCCATGGAGTCAAAAGAGCTTAATTTGACTCCCATTGATTTATTTATCTTTTGCACATTATATATTAAATGTGCTTCTAAATATATTATGTACATTAGTGAATCAAATGAAAACTTCTATGAAACCTTTAATGTTGTCTTCAATAACTTAATGATTTTACAAATACTATTGAGGAGGATAAATCTAGTTTGGCCTAGGAACGGCCCAATAACGGTAGGCCCACACCAGATTACTCTTGATGGACGCGCCCGCGAGGCGGGCACACGTACGCGGCCCACCAGAGGTAGGCCCAGCCCAGAAGAGTCTCGGATTCTGCAGCGTGTAGGTGCTACAGCCCAAGCGCAGTTATCACTGGAGGACTCTCCGACGACCGACCGTTACCTCCCATAATGTCGGCCTTGACCCCATAATGGACGAGCACGCCCCATGAGCGCTGTAAGACTCGTCCCGGGATCAACCGACGCCGGGATAATCGTCCTCCAACGGGAAGCTTGCTCCACTATAGCGAAGAAATGTTACTCTACTACGGACGCCCTTCCCTATCAAAGGATGGGGCTCCTCGCTCCAAGACAGCCCTTATAAAAGGAAAGAAGACAGAGAAGAAGGGGACAGTGGATTATTCCGCTATACTACTAGTCAAGAGAAGAGAGACCTAAGCCTTGCTGCAGTAAGAGGGAGAAGCGATCGTCTACACCCGAGGGCAAGCATCCTCCGACGACGACCTTACTACCCAGTGAGCACTCACTGAGTGAACACTGGGGGCGGCGAGCACTTGTCTGGAGGACCCACACGGCACTCCGACCTTCGACTTCGATCTCTCTCCTCTCCCACCTGCTCTTCTTTGTTCTCCATTAAGTCTTTGTTGACTTAAGCATCGGACGGTTGTCCCCTGAGGTAACACCTAGGACTCCTTCTGACGCCCTTACTTTCTGGTGTTTGCAGGCCTCCACGGGCGCGAGACGACTTTCCCAACAAATAAATAGAGAATGTGGTACTTGGCATAGGAATCATTTTTCATCCTCTACACTTCTTGGTGCCATCTGTGGAAAGACGAGTAAAAAGTTATGGCGTCCCGTGGAAGCCTCCACAACGCTAGCAACCGGATCTGCGGGTCCCAGTAGGGGTCCAATTCCCGCTGGGGATCGCAGGAAGCTTCTTCCGCTCATCCCCGATAGGAGGTCACTCCAGGTGACCTAGACGAGCTTCGTCAATAGATCTGAGGCCTGACAGAACTCTACCAGGAGCTCAGGGACTGACGGGTCGAGCCCCAGCATGCCCTACCCTAGCGACGGGAGGATGAGGGGGGCCAGGTCGGAGAAAACTTTCGCCAGGTACGGGAGGCATCCCACTCCTCAACCACAAGAACCCATCGATCCCGCAGCGTGCCTGCACCAAGGGTGCGCAGCCCACTCCATTCCAATCCGGAAATGGATCGCCGACTCCAGCGCTTCAAGGAGATAGAGTGCAAAGTCTGATACTTGGATGACGTCCTCTTGGCCACCAAGAATCGCGCCCGATCGACGACGACCTGGACTTCCATGCTCCCCTCTCTAGGGAAATAATGGAAGTCCCTATCCTGCCAAAGCTCCAACTGCCGTCGTTCACCTCCTACGACGACACCACTGACCCGGCCGACCACATGCACAGCTTCGAGTCTCACCTAGTGTTTCACCGGGCCTCGGACACTGTGAAGTGCCTGGCGTTCGTGACGACCCTCCGGGAGAATGCCCGGGCTTGGTTCGAGTCCCTGCTGACCGGGACCATTTCCTCCTTCCAACGACTCGAGAAGCTGTTCAAGGAGAACTTCATCGGCTGTCGAAAGGTGGCCAGACCAGCGATGACCCTGCTCGCCCTCAGGCAGGGCAAAGAAGAGACGCTGTGGGATTTCGTCTCCCCCTTCCGTGCGGAAGAGCTCCGGATCCCACATATCGACGTCGCCATCACCACTACAGCCCTCACCCAGGGGACGCGGAACCACATCCTCCGACGTGCCCTCGAGGTCGAGGCCCCAACGACCCTTCCTGAAGTCCTCGCCCTGGCACAAAAGGATGCGCGCTACGAGGAGAATATGGCGGCCCTGGGCCGCGCAGTCAGAGCCGATCGGTCCGACCGCAGGAGATCCGCCGACCCACCATGAGAGGGTCAGAGTCATTCCTCAAGTGGCCTCCTCGGATGAAGTCAGATCCGAGCACGAGGAGCAAGAAGAAATATTGCCATTACCACCGCGACCATGGCCACGACATCGCCGACTGCATCAACTTGAGGGATGTCATCGAGGACCTCATTCGTAGAGGGCTCCTCGACAAGTTCCTCGCCAAGGCCGCGAAATGGCGACAGAATACACCCCCGCCGATCGACAATCGGTCCAACGGAAAAGAGATTATGATGATCTCTAAAGGGCCGACCGCGAGGGGAGATAGCACGAGTAGGAGACGACGATACGCGTCGGTCGTCCGCACTGTGGACCAAGGCGACAACACCGAACTGGGGACTTCCAGCCCGGGCCATCTAGGAGACCCCATTGTTTTCTCTGAGGATGACCTAGACGGTGTGACCACACCCCACTCTGATGCTTTGGTGGTCTCGGCCACCATCAACTAGTGTACCGTGCGTCGCATATTAGTAGATAATGGAAGCGAACCTAATGTTATTGTGTACGACTGCCTTGTACTTATGGGTGTGGATATGTCTCGACTCGCGCCGTTGCACACACCGCTATACGGATTCTCTGGCACTACCGTCTGCCCGGAAGGGCGCATCTCACTCCCGATCACATTCGGGACCGCGCCAAAAGAGGCAACCTTCCTCGTCGACTTTACCGTAATTCGTGCGATGACAGGATACAATGTCATCATTGGCCGAGGGATCCTCGACGCGCTTCGAGGTGTCCCTTCCTCTTATCATCAAAAAGTCAACCTCCCCACCTCCCGGGGGCTAGGGGAGCTCCGAGGAGATCAAAGAGAATCCAAGAGATGCTACCTCATCTCCACACGTGATCGACGTCCCGAAAAAGTACTGCCTGAGAAGAAGGCGAGAACCCAAGATCTGGGCCCGAGCACGAGCGCGTTGGCCGAGGACTTGTACCTCATCCAAGTGAGAGAAGATCTGGACAGAACACTAAGGATCACCTCAAACCTATCCGAGCACGATAAGCAAGCTTACACGAACTTCCTCACGGCCAACCAGAATGTGTTCGCTTGGTCCGAGGATGAGCTTCCTGGAATCCCACTAGAAGTCATCACACACTAACTTAGGTTGGATCCCACCTGCCGCCCTGTACAGCAACGCCAAAGGCGTTGCAAGCCCGAGCGACAGGCTATCATTAGGGAATAGGTGAGCGAAAAGCTACGCTCAGGACTGCTCAAGCCTACTCAATACCCAGACTGGATAGCCAACGTGGTCCTGGTCCCCAAGAGCAATGGAAAGTGGTGGGTGTGCGTGGACTACTCCGATCTCAACAAAACTACACCCAAGGATAGCTTTCCCATGCCACGGATCGACCAACTGGTCGACGCAATGGCCGGGCATGAAATGCTAAGCTTCTTAGATGCCTACTCCGGGTATCACCAGATCAGCATGCACCAGCCCAACCAAGACAAGACCGCATTCGTCACCGACCACGGCCTGTACTACTACACTCGAATGCCATTCGAGTTGAAAAAAGCAGGGGCAACCTACCAATGCCTCATTAATCACATGTTTGACTCACAGATCGGCCGCAGCATAGAGGTCTACATCGACGGCGTGCTCGTAAAAAGCCTCCAAGCCGCCAAGCACTTGGGAGACCTGGCGGAGACCTTCGCCACGCTCAGGAGATAGAACGTGAAGCTCAACCCGACTAAATGTGCATTCGGAGGAAATTTCTGGGCTTCCTCATCACCCACCGGGGGATCGAGGCAAACCCCGACCAAATCCGAGCGATGCTGGAAATGTAGCGACCCGGGCGAGTGAGGGACGTACAGAGCCTCACCGGGCGCGTCGCCGCCTTGGCTCGGTTCCTATCCCGAGCCGCCGAATGGTGTCTCCCCTTTTTTCGGTTGATCAAGTAAGCCAATCAAGCGCCAGAGAAGAGAGGGCAGATCGACTGGGACCAGGAGTGCGACCAGGTGTTCGAGGAATTAAAACGCTACCTGGCGACCCCTCTCGTCCTCGCCAAGCCACAAAAAGGAGAACAGCTACTCCTATACCTGCCCGTGACGCCAAGCACGATGAGTGCTGTGCTCACACGAGAAGGCAGGGGTCATGAAGTCCGTCTACTACATCAGTCGAGCGTTACAGGGACCGAAATTCTGGTACTCACGAACTGAAAAGTTCATCTTAGCACTCATTATGGCCGCTCGCAAGCTACGACCATACTTCTTGACTCACCCAATCGTCGTCCTCACCGACCAGCCACTCCGCCAGATCCTCCAGAACCCCGACGCCTCAGGGAGGCTGATCAAATGGGCTATCGAGTTGGGAGAGTTCGACGTTAGGTTCCACCCGAGGACCGCGATCAAGGCTAAGGCCCTCGCCGACTTCGTGGCCGAATGTACCATACCCACTGAAGACTCACCCGAGTAATCTTCCGGGCCCACGTGGGAGCTGTACGTCGATGGATCGTCCTGCGCCGAGGGTAGAGGAGCAAGGTTGGTCCTACTTTTACCAGAAGGACAAGAGCTTCAATACGCCTTACGATTCAACTTCCTAACCATGAACAACGTAGCCGAATACGAGGCACTCCTCTCAGGGCTACGCATGGAGAAACACTTGGGGGTGACCAGCACACGAGCGTACAGCGACTCTATGCTCATTGCCAACCAGGTAAAGGGAGAATTCGAAGCACGCGAACCTTCCATGGTTAAATACTTGGAGCAAGCCAAGGCCGCGGCAAAGGAATTCTCTCACTTCGAGGTGGTCCACATCCCACGAGAAGAAAATGTCCCAGCAGACACCCTGTCTCACCTGGCGTCGATCACCACGGTTTCCAACTCGAGGTCAATCCTAATAGAAGAATTGTCGGCACCAAGCACAGATGAGCCAACACCCCAGGTAAACGGAGAACCATCGCACCTGAAAAGCAGGGGTGAGCCTCCTGTCATTGGCTCAGTAGGGGTCCCGCAGAACCCCAATCGAGAACAACGACGGAAAGAAAAGTAGCACTAACTAACCAACTATAGCAAGAACAGCGAACCGGTGGCCGGTCAAAACTCAGCACTATAGCTACTCCTACTGGCAATAGAAAGGGAAAATCCTGAACTCACAATCAAGAACAAGACCACTCTAACACCAGGCCTACCGAGGAAACACTCGTAACACCTGACCACACTGGCACGGCGAGGCCTCGATGATCCCTATCAAGCACCCCTGGCCACCACCTCGAAAAAGTACGCGGGAATGGTCGAGAAACTATGTCTCGCAGACAGGAAATGAAACCTGAAAATAAGAGAGTCACGTCTCACATGACAGGAGTACTTGCCCACTAGAAGCAAGGCCGGATGCATCCACTGACGACTTAGATCGTGCCTCAGGTGTCTCCCTACATCGGCCCTGGTAGAAACTGAGGCACTGTACTAGTAACCATAGAATAATGACTAGCTGGGGTCACACTCGTCAGTGCGGGTCCTCCGCCCCCAACTACGTGTACACACACAGATCATGCCTCCTAGGTCAGGCTCTCTGATTGGTTTTCCCATCAGCTGAACTCTGGCTGCAAGACGTGGGGCCCTATGGTAACCAGCCTCAAAATTGTCTCTCTCGGGTAATGCCTCGCCGCCAATCCCTGGTGGGACCACATATGTCACGCCCCGAGCGCGAAAGATTTCTCGGATGCGTGACGCGTCTATATAGATCGTGTCATTAGAGCAATAAGTACGTGTGCACACTCAGACCATACGCCCTAGGTCTGTCCTCTAGCTGGTAATTCCCCCACCAGCCCAGACTCGACGGTACGCGGGGGCCCTACGGTAACCAGCTTACTCACCGTCTCTCTCGGGTGTGCCACACTGGTGCTCCTAGTGGCCCGACACACGCATGCTGTGGAAGCTACGACTAGCGGGCGGGTCACTGGAAGCACAGACCCTCAAGGCACGAAAACTGACTCCGAAAGTAACGAGTATAAGGATCGCTCCTCGTACAACACCGACTCATGGTGACGTAAGCCAAAGATGTCACATCCCGGGACCCCTCACGGCACCCCACACCTGGTCCCCACACGATGCCCAGCATCAGTCAGACCACAGGCCAACACGTGGATCGAGGTCTGCTCACTCGGGACTCGAATCGGCATGAAAAATCACCGGCTGGGTCTCAGACAATGAACGGTCCATCATTGGCCACTCACGGGTGCACGGCTAACTCTCAGTCGTGTGGGGGAGAATGGGCGGTCCAACTTGGCCGTCTGCCACTCCTGATGGAAAATAGACCATAACGCACCTACCCAGGTGCGTTATAGTGCTTAACGGACCGACATGGGTGCATTAAGCCTCAAGTCACAAAAACGGACATAACGCGCTCCTCAAGGGGGGTTATGCATATAACAGACCAGCCATGGTGCATTATGTCACGATGGGAAACAGACTATAACGCGCTCCTCAAGGGACGTTACAGACCTTAACGGATCAACTCTGACCCGTTAAGTGGAGGGCAAGGGCGTTGAGCATAACGCACCTTCCCTGGGACGTTAAACTACATAACGGGCCTGCCCAGGCGCGTTATGTGACCGGGCCCCCAATGGTCACAACCAACGGTCAAATCCAACGGTCAAATCCAACGGTCGAAAACCATAACGCACCAGCCCTGGGCCGTTATGCCTGACATAGAGGTCAATCGTGCGACCGTTATGCCCTCAAATCCAGACACGAAACACACGAAGCATAACGCACCTGCCTAGGCGCGTTATGAGCATAGCGGTCTCTGGTACGATCGCTATGACTTCCCACCGTCGACGTCCGCCACCCCTCTCACCGCCGACGAGCTCACCGGCGGCCCTTCCTACTCATCACTGTCACCCTCTCTCCCTCTCTCCGTCCACTCCGCACCCCCGTGAACCCCCCTCTCCGTTCTCCTTCCACTCCTCTCCACCACCCGCGACCACCGCGTGACCGTAACCCACGCACCACCGCCTGCCCACCTGCTAATGGCCCACACCTCCGACCTCCTTCACGCCGACCACCTGCCACCGTAGCCCGTCGCCCTCCTCTGCCGCGAGCCCCTCCCCATCTCTTCTCACCTCCCATTCTTCCCCATCTCCGGCCATCCACCGCACCTCCCCCCTTCTCCCCCGCTATCCTTCCACGCACGCACACCCCCCTGCTCCCTCTCTCACTCTTTCTCCCTCACCGCACGCACACACACACTCTGTCTGCATCCTCCTCACGCCGCGGAAGCCCCTTGGGCTCCCTACCGACCCCACGCCTTCACGACACCGTTGCATGCACGCGGACACCCCACGCACCTGCACCCTGGCGTCCCCCTCTCCACACCACACCACTCCCCTGCCGTCACCCCCCGGCGGCCTCTCCCTCTGCTACCCCACCACCCTCACCACCGAGAATCCACCGCCCCCCGTCGACCTCGCCCTCACCCCACTCCGCTTCCAACACTCAGCTCCCAACGCCGTCGGCCACCACCCCCTCCACTGCCAACACGTTCGCGAGGCACCCCGTCGTCGGACGCTCCACCTCCTGCAACCTCTCGCCAACCCTGACCACCACCTCCTGCACACCGGCCACCCTCCCCACTGCCGCTGCCATCGTGAACCCCCTCTCACTGCACTCCTCTCCCTCACCGTCGCCCGTCTCCCTTTCTGTCTCACCTCTGGACCACCCTCCGATCACTCCGACGCCGACGAACCTCCCTTCCCGACTGCCACCCACGACCACTGTCACCAACGTCCCACGTGACCCCCGCTTCACCTGTCAACACGCTCTCCCTGCGTCCCACCTCGGCCTCCCACGTGGGACACCACCCGCCGTGCTCCCCCTCTCCCTCGCGAGTGAATTCTAGAGTGATCCAATGTCAAGAGTCTATCGTGGTGTCTGTTCTTTTATTTTCTTGAGTCAAAGATGTAATTTTCTTCTTATTTAGTCGTCATACTATTTGAGAAGAAATATAGTTATGATTAAATAAAGGATTGGGTTTAATTGCTATCTTGCGCACTCTGTATTTATGTGTTGAATGCACTACGCTCTCATTGACATGAACGTTATAGACCTGTCACGTCACTTCCGAGTAACCTTCCGCACTCGGGACGTGACAGATGCTCCCCCTGAATGAGTGACTCCTCCCCGTTAATCAAAATAGCAAGAACTCTTTCTCTTCCCTTCTATCCCCATTTCTCTCCCCATTTTTCCATTAAAATCTCTCCCCCTATATTAAAGTCTCTTCCCCTAAAAGCACAGTCTCTCCCCCTATGAACTCAATCTCTCCCCCTTCATTCCAGAAAAGAGAAGGATAGAGAAGGAGATGACTGAATAATCTCTCCCCCTTTGCCATCAGCAAACAAGGAGGAAGGGAGACAGAGGAAGATAAGAAGGGATGCAGGAAGAGGTAGGAGATAGAATAACACTCTATGCAATGGTTCAAAAGATAAGCAAATTAGTGGACAATTCTTTAGATATAAGAATCAATCATTGTACTCTTGATAAATATCAGGTTTAATAGTTATAGAAGGTAGAGTGAATTCACTGACTTTCTGAAATAGGGTGATAGTGTCCGTTTATAGCGATGAACCTAAGTCACATAATCATGAGAGAGTAGGTCAAGGCTATATCCTATTGATTTCAGAATCAATGAAGATCAAGGAGAGTGACCTGAATTTGTATTGAGGTTAAACAATTGACACTTAGTGACATTTGAATTTCAAGGGTTACAACATATCTTTTTCACTTCTGATTTTGAATCTGAACTCAGTGAACAGACAAGTGTCATTTATGCCATTGATATTAAGGGTACACGTGGTTAGACTCCAGTACCGCCAGTTACTAAGCATAAACTACCATATCTGTCTCTGATCAAAAGCTACCAAGATGATTTGCACCTTTGACATTAAGGCCCTTCTCAATCCCATCACCCCCCACTACACCTATCACCCTCCTGCACATCCAGTTCGCAGGCTGCAGCAGAAGCCCGTTTTGCAGAGGCTGCCCCGAGGTCATCCGGCATCCACTGGGGGCGTACCATACACCGACGGAAAGATCTTCGAGTCAGCTTCGACTGCGAGGTGGTTTCGTCTTCATCCGAGTTCGTGACTGTCCGGGAGGTTCGTTCTCGCCGGAGCACGCGAATGGCACCTGTGGGAAGACTAGAGCACCAGTGTAGAAGCTTCTACAGCCACATCCTTGCTCCCCTCGGCGCGCTGCTTGGCCGGAGCATTCTTCTACCAGTCCTCCTTCCAACCCAATCGACGAAACTGCATTTGGAGGTCGAGACTGCTCATTCTGAATTTTCTTTCCAGGGTGCACAGGTCAGTCCACAGAAATTCAGCCCTGATACCCTGCTACTGTGTACCCCCTATATCTCTGCTCCAACCTCTCCTGGAGGTCTTCCTATTCAGAGATTGAAGGAGACTCGTAGACGGATGTGTCGGCTTTGGTCCCGCACCATTCTGACTCCGGGAGTACTCGTACCAGTGCCATCTTCCTGCTGTTGCGCCCTGAGGATAGAACTAGCCAGAGCAGAGCCACCCTGCCACAGAGTCAGCTGCGGCCAGAGGTGTCTCCAGGCCATTCCTAAAAAATTCTGAGGACTTCTTGATCCAGTTAGCGACGTATTGGCGTTGGTTTCGCCGTCATCCGAGTTCGCCTCAGACCGTGGAGCCGTCAATAGTGACCGGTGGTTAGCCTGTTTCTAAAGCTGGCAGAATCGGTCGAGTAACTTCTTCAGCAACATCGTGGTTTTCTTCCCCACCCCGCCTGGCCGGCTTAACGCCCCTCCCTGCGTGGAGGTTGTATTTTTGGTGTAACCTAAAATTCTCCTCCCTTAGTCCAACCCCCCTGTGCTTGGAGTAGTGCTTGTATTGTTAATAGGGGAAGCAGCATCGACGCAGTGTGCGGGGAACACACTTCCCCGCTCGCCCACGTCTTCGAGCGGCGTTGGTTTCTTCAAACCAACTGTTTAAACCAAGATTGGACCAAAAGAAGAAGATTGAGAGTGAGGCGTTTGAGGTGAAAGTGAGGTGGTTTGGGACTGCCTCACCGCTCAAATGCCTAGGCGAGCGCCTAGGCGCGCCTCTGACTACATAGCATCAAATAGCGTTCGCTATCTTCTCATTATTACACATGTCCTCCAACATCAAATCTATACAATGTGCAAAACAGGGCACCCAAAATACGTGCTCACACTTCTGCATCAACATCAACCCAGCCAATTTACATGATGCCACATTATTTGTAACAACTGGCACCACCCTATGCTCTCCAACTTGTTCAACCATCTCATACATCAACTTGAACAAGTAATTGGCATTTTTGATCTACCCGTTAGCATCCACCGACTTCATGAAGATCATACCAACTCGACAATACACAAGAAAGTTGATCATTGTCTTTCTTGTAATGCCTATACAAAATGTAATTGGTTAAGATCAATAAGATAGTTCTTAATCTATGAATTTGTACACATATGCAAAGATAAGACTACACCCGTCCATCCATTTATCATAATTTTACAACCTCTCTCATCCTATATTCGTTCGAAAGACTTGATGTATTCCTTCAAATCACTCACCTCTTGAGGTAGGTAAGTGTCGTAGATTTCCTTTGGAGTTATCCCCGACACTCCCTTACCCACTTCTGCAATTGTGACAATCACGTCCTCATAATAAGGCCCTTTGACAACATTTGTCGGCACACTGTTGTAGAAGAACCGTGTAGAGGTTGCAGGGCCAATTTTTTCCTTGCAAATCTTCAAATTCTTAAATGGTAGCAATCCTTTTGTAACAAGATGAGAGAATCTTCGTAAGGAGGAGTCCCACGGAGTGTTGAAGTCATGCGACCTCTTTTCCCGCGCTTGCGATCAGGTACACGTGGCACCTTCTCGTTGCCTTGGATCACGTGCTCTCTTCCACAACAGAAGGCTCCTCGGACTTGATCGAATGCCATACAGGTTGGAGCATGGGCCCCACAATATCCACAATGGGGCGTGGACTCTTTCTTCTGACGCGTGGACCCTTCCCTATGGCTCGGCCTCCGGATCCCACCCGTCAGGAGCTACACGCTCCAAAGCATCGCCCTCCCTACCCTAGGGACCTACCTCTACCTCTACCACCAGCACCCATTGCCCGCCCATCGGCACCCCTTGTTCGTCCACCGACACCCATTTCCCATCCACCGACACCCATCGCCCGTCCACCGGCACCCATCGCCCATCCACTGGCACCCCTACTCCTCCACCTTTATTGCCTACACCCACTGTCCATCGAGAGGACAAGGGAAAGGGTCCTCTTGTCGAGCCTAGTGGGTCTCGACAGCGGTGTTTTACCTGTCAAGGATTTGGCCACTATGCGGGCCAATGTCCCACCTACTCATCACTCATCCTTGGGGACACACAGGCCGAAGAAGCCTCGGGACTAGTGAGTGTCAGCTATGAGGCAGATCCAGACTTAGCGGAGGAATTCCTTCAGGCGGAAGCAGCTACCTTGGGGGATCCTTCAGACCTCCCCGATGCCCATTCGCCATCCAAGATCACCATTGCATTACGTATGCATCAAGAGTCGTTTGTGTGTGGGTTTGTCTTGATTTTTTTTAGTCGGTCTTGTCGAGTGTTGTGGATTGCATGATAAGTCAGTATATGTCGAGTCGAGTCATTTCATGCAAGCTCAAGTACCTATCTCTTTCGAGTATAAGGCCAATCGGATCACATGCATATGTTGTAGGCCTGCTAGCAGACTATGTGTTCAGGTCCTTCTCAGTGTATCGGGTCTAGTCACCTATGGGACCCAGCGGTGAACCCTTGTGAGTTTTGAGCCGTCTCCATCCCTTGCGAGTGACACCACCCCCGAGCGTCCACTTCTAGCCTTGTTACTCTAGCAGCATGAGCAGATAGAGTATATATTGGGTGAGCAGGTACTGATTACCTGGGGTGGGATGTATCTGCGCCATCTGGTTCGATGGAGGGGACGGCCCGCATCTAATGACATTGGGTTCTACAGGAGCGATAGCACGCCCCTCTTACTCGATGGGGTCGAGTTCTTCCCACCCGGGAAGAGTTGATGGAAATCGGCCAGAAAATTAGATCTGAAGCTTAACATAGGCGGCGTCCACTCAGTAAACCAGTAGGGTTGACGCAGCCTTCAATTGTTCTACTAGGACGTGAGGAATAGCTGAGGAGTTAACGCACAGAGCTACTGCGTCCACTCACAGATCATCTTGAAGCAGTAGTGAACTGATGCGTTGACGCCGCCTCTTCAATGCGTTGACGCACTAGAGTATAGAGTATTTGTTGGCTTCAAACCTAGTTGCTTCAACTGCAGCGTCCACGTAGCCAGTCAGAGGCATTGACGCATTGGAGTTCTTGTTCGCTTGAATCCATGTTCCTTCAACCATAGCGTCCATGCACCCAGATAGGAACGTTGACACAGTGCAGCCTTCGCCAGCAGCAGTCTTTATTACTTGCTTCAACTGCGCCCACGCAACCATGCTGGTGCATTGACGCACTAGTGCATCCTGGTATTTTCTTATGTTTACTTTATACCGCTGCGTCCACGCTATTGAGCTTGAGGCGTTGACGCAGTGTGCCTTCAAGAGAATCCTCTCTTAGTTGCAATACTGCTGCGTTGATGCTGTCGTTGTTGTTACTCTGTTGCGTCCATGCTATCGTTCCGCAGCGTTGACGCCTTAATGTATTTCAATAAGTGCTGTCTCTGTTACTTCTCTACTGCCTCCACGCTGTACTGCTGGAACATTGACGCTTTGGTATTTTCATGAGCTTGGAATACACTTAACAGCGTCGACCCTTTGAACTTGCAACGTTGACACTGGCTTGAAGAAGGTGCTATGACTTGAAGTCGTTGAAGGCTACATCGACCCTTTGAATCTTGTCCGGTCGACGCTAACTTGATGAAAGGTCCTTGGACTTGAAGGTGCTGAAGGCTGCGTCGACTCTTTGAACTTGTACTGTCGACGCTGTCTGTATCCTGCAATGGTTTTTAACGAAGTACTCGTCACATAGAAAATTATCAAATAACAAATCAATCTATCACATCATGGTGGTCATCATCAAAACCAGGAGGACAACAATCTCCTACTTTTTGATGATGACAACCATGATGGAATTTTAGCATTTTGAAGACCATTATGATATGATGCAGATGATAGAGTTGACCGAGGCCAGGAAGCAGCTATCAGTGGCGCGCTCAGAGATCACTTCCCGCGATGAGCGGATAGCCGAGCTGGAGCGGTCTCGGGGCCAGCAGGAGACGGAGCGCGACCTCGCAGCACGGGTAAGTCAACAGCATTAATTTCAATTAAGTTATGATGAAATGAAACTCAAAACTAATAGTTGACTCTATTGAATGTAGGAGGCCCAGCTACAGGATGCGAGCACCCGGGCTGCCTTGGCTGGGGCCGAGCTCGCCATCCATGACCAGCGGGTCACGGAGCTAGAGGAGGATGTAGCCCGCCTCACCGCTACAGCGGGTCAGCGCGAGGAGCTGCCTTGGGACCTCCAGGACCTCCGCATGCACCTCGAGATCGAGAGGAGGGAGCGTGCCCGGGATTGCGAGGAGCTTGACCGGGAGAGGACAGCGCGGGACCGCGAGAGGACGGAGTGGGATCGGGAGAGAGGAGAGCTCGTCGCCGTCCGGATGGAGCTCGCCGTAGTCCAGGAGCGGCTGCAGGCGACAGAGGAGCGACTGCAGCGCAGACACGCGAGAGCCCGAGTGGCGGGGCACTCCAGTGCCTTTGCTAGCACGACATATGTATCGGGCTCTTCATCCCACCAGCACGCCGAGGAGGAGGTTTGAAGCTTAGCTCCGAGCGCAGCATGGGGGTCGATGCCCCCACCACAGGCTCGCCGTAGGGGCGATAGGGGAGGAGAGAGAGAGAGGGGTAGAGAGAGGAGGGTGGAGGCGAGAGTTAGAGAGAGAGAGTTTGTACTCCTCCACCCTCCACACACTTGTACTTATTACATGACAGATATATATATATGAGAGATTTTGTTTACTTGAGTTATATTTGAGCACTTGTGGTTTTGTGTACCTGTGTTTGTCTTTTTCCTCTTCTTCTTTTTCCTTTGTTCCTGCAGTTTTCACTTGAAATAAACAGATTAATTCATCCATTCGGCTTGGCCCCTTGCCCGATAAGCAAGGGGTTTGTCATTCTCTTTGACCTTCATGATGGGTCAAGGGGCCAAGCTGTTAATTAGTGTTTTTAATTGTTTATGGGCATGTTAATTACATTTTCCAGCTTCTATTGGCTTGTATGGATGCATGACATAGCAGGTTTTACGTTTTTACAGATTTTTGTAAGCGAACCTGTCGATTCGAATCGATCGGGGCGTGGTTCAGTTTCAAACTGCACCCGCTCATAGCCCAGATCGCATGGCGGTCACACCAGTGACCATTATGTGTTTAACGCACCGCATCTGGCGCATTATGCCCACATAGCGGACCACCCCAGGTCCGTTATGCTCGTGAACATGGTAGATAGGTGGTTAGTATAGCGCACCCTTCCCTGACCGTTATGGTCATGGATTTTCTGTGGATTTTCCACATTCGAGTGACTTTAACGGACCCCCATTGGACCGTCATTTGACCATTGACCAGTCGTTGATCGTTGACCAGTAAGGCGATTAGCATGGCGGTGTAGGGTAGATCCGTTATGGTTATATAATGTCCCTTACCTTGTGCGTTATATTACACATTAAAACTATGGTTTTCTGTTGATTCTTGGCATTCGAGTGACTTTAACGGACTCGGACCCATGCGTTATAGTCTCATAGTGCACCAGCTTGGGTGCGTTATATTCTGTGGTTTTTGATTTCAGCTCGGGTGAGTATAACGGGCCATGGGAGGTGCGTTATACTCAGCATAACGCCCCATTCTTGGCGCGTCATGCCCTGCGTTTCTAGTTGCATTGCATAGTTCAGTTGAGTATAACACATAGGGGTAGGTGCGTTATACTGAACATAACACCCCAGTGGTGGTGCGTTATGGCCTGCATATCTATGTGCTTGTGTTCACATAGATGTTTGGGTAAGTTTAACGAAGGGAGGGAGACGCGTTATGCACCATATAACGCTCCTGCCCTAATCCGTTATGTCAGGTAACAGTCCCAGCTTGGTCCGTTATACCTTCTGGCATTCTAAAAAGAGCATGTTTAGTTCCTAATGCATTCAATAGTGCATATTCGCCATGTTTAAGTTATTTTATAAAACTATGGCATTATTTTAGACCCCGATAGAGTAGCTTTCTCTGATAGTAAACAGAAGCCCAGAAGGATATTTATACTTCAAAATGTAATTTTTAACGCATCAGACGGATGCTGTAACCACCAAATAAAGTGCAACCCTAGGCAGTTTTGACCCACCGCATAGCCCACAAGTCACTGCAGTACCTCAGGAATCCTCTATCGCCTCATCAGCATAAACAAATCAAGTGCAGTGTGTTGAATTGGATTGTCCTTTGAATGCTTGTAAGTATCAAAGACAAGAATGCAAAGAAATAAAAAAGATCAGAGGAAGAAGCCTCAACAGCATGGTTAGGAAAGTTGCCGATTAAGAATGAGAACAGTGTGAAGAATGTAAATAGGACTTTACCAGGCTGGAGGGCAATGATCAGTTTTTGGTTGCTAAGTGACACGTTATGTCATGCTAGATACAAGCCATTCACTGAATCTAGGGACTAACTTGGGTATAAATTCGATCTAAAATGGCTAAGCTTTCAAAGATCCAAATTCTGAAATATGGCGAAGAAGACTTACACTGATTGAGCCACAAGAGTTCATTGAGATGAAAGAACATGAAAGAAGCAAACTCAACCTGTGATTGAGCTTTAGATATCTCAGAATAAACAGAGAGATTTCACTAACAGTGAATTTCACAGAAACATGTATCCCCAACCAAGAAACAATGTGCTTTTCACAGATCATCTGACATAACTTGGAGACACCATTGATTGGGAATGTCGACCACAATAGAACATTTTGCTGCCCCTTAACTAGCCCATTGGAGCATACACCTTCAGGAGTAAAAGCCAACGAGGATATATAAAATTAAGATTGTACATCAAATGGAGGCAACTTGATGACACAAGGGATCCATGTTTACACTGTGAAAAAGACAAGCAACACAAGAAAGGCCATTTGAGCAACAAGGAAATCTACACTTTATTTGCACTCATACACCCCAGCAATCCAGAAATACGTACAGATCCTCATTATTTCCAAGCTAATAAATCTAAGAGAAACGGCTTCACAGATGGAGGACAAAAATAGAGAACTTACAGGCTCAAATAGAAGCTTTTTCTGCAACCATGCCCTTTCAATCTCTACACTGGTGAAATTATAAGATGTAAATGGAGGAAGAGCAGGAAAAGAAGGGCTGATATCTCCGCTACTGCTACAAACTCTGATTCGCAACATTCAACCAAAGAATCTTCCCACCAGGACCCAACCGTCCCTTACAGTGCTAAATTCTTGATATTTTTCATCAGTGAACCAACTTTCTGGACTCTGCTCTGGCATTTTGCAAGATTAACTACCCAGAAAATCGCACGTACTTCAAGCCAGTCACTGCACAGCGCTTGCAGCAGCAAAAAAAACCCTGGTTTGCAATCTTTAGATACTTCAGGTAGCAACGGCTCCATTTGCATAAAGAAAAAAGAAAACAAGAAGCCATGAAGTCACCGAATTGCAGAGTTCAATCCCTTCCAAATGACACATACACACACTGTGGAGATCAGACTTGAGGCAACTTCAGACCCCAGAGACAGTACAGCACGCGGCATTTCCTGCTGACCCACTTGTTTGTAGGAAAGAAAGAGGATGCTTCAAGACTTACGAGTGCCCTAACAGAGAGGAAAAACTCAGTCATCCACCCCACTACCAAATGTGCATACAGAACACAGAGGAGGCCACAAAACTCCAATCTTTCTCTCTCAAATCAGCAAGTAGAGGGAGCCATTTGCAGCAAACTGTAGCTTCTTCCCCTTCTGCGACAAACCTCACAAGCTCTTAACAACCAAACATAGAAGCAGAAACGAGAAAGAGAAAGACCCTTCTCTCTGTGGGGAGAGAGAGAGAGAGAGAGAGAGAGAGAGAGAAGCAAAGAAGGTGAGAAAACGCTAGCTACACCATCCAAACCCACAGAAACCTAACACCCCCCCTTACCCAACCTTGGAGGAAGCGAAACCCAACTCGAATACGAATTAGAACCCATGCAAGTCGACAGAAGCCCCAATTAACGTGGCTCTTCCTCTCTTCGTCCACCAGTGGCAGCCGCCGGCGCCCCCGACAGAGACGCCAGCAAGTTTAGATGCCCCTGAGCAATCGGCAGGTAGTTCCCCACCCTCGCGGCCGACGCCTCCCCTATCGGCTGCGCCGCCGCGAATCTCCCCGTTATTGTCGCCGCCGCCGCTGCAGGCGGCATCATGATCTCCGGCGCCGCGAAGCTCCACATCTGCCCGAACTCGGAAGCCCTGGTGGGCACCGCCCAGAACCCACCCGCGGCTCCGATGCCCACGCCGACACCGACGCCGACAGCTCCCCCGCCGCCACTGTCTTCCTTAGCCCCGCTGTCCGAGTCGTCGTCCGCGCGGAGGCGCTTCCCGAGTATGAAGGGCGCCGCCGGCATGGCCTGCGGGATGTGCTGCCCCCCTGAGGCGCCGGCCCCGGGCTTGTGGTCGAGGGCCACCGACATGGAGGCCGAGGAGGAGGTGGAACAGGGGGACGACTGGCTGCACTGCCCGCTGCGGAGCGAAACAGAGACGGTGGAGAACGACGCCGGAGTGGTGCCCGTCCCGGTGGCGGCGATGATGGCGGGCTCCGCTTGCCGCAGCAGCCACTCTATGGTCTGCCCGTCGGACTTGTGCCCCAGCTCCCGGGTGAGCTGGAACACCCTGGCGGCGCAGATGATGGGCATCCGGATCCGGCGCCCCCGGCCGTCCACCTTGCTGTGCCGGTCCTTGGACGGCGCCTTCTTGGCCACCACCATGGCCCCATTGGCGCCCGCCTGCTGCTGCTGCTGCTGCTGGCTGTGCTGCTGGTGGCGCTGTGACGGGTCGGTCAGGGACAGGGCGGCGCCGCTGGCCCCGCCGTCTGGGGTTGCCATGGCCGAAGCAATTATCCCCGAACTAGGAAGTACCCAATACACAGGCTAGAGAGAGAAGAGGAGAGGTGTAGAGAGAGAGAGAAAGAGCGAGGATAGGTGGGGCGGAGGAGGAGGGGCAGATGGAAAAAGGAGAGGTTTTTGGGGTAGTGAAATTGGAGCTAATCATTGAGCAGCGGGGGAGGGAGGAGGGTGAAGACGACAGAGGCGCAGGGGCGGCACATGGGGGTTCGGGTCCCACCGTTTTGTTTCCCTATTTTTTTCTAATTTTATTTTTCCCCCCTCCCTTCCTCACAGCGAACTCTGGACACACCGTTGTCGTAAGAGACGGGAAAACGGCGCCATGGTTGGTAGTGATTATAAGATTATGTTTGGTAAATCACCGGTCCGTGAACTACTTGCTTGCTAGGTCCGAGGGGTCTTCGGTCTTGTGACTATCACCCCCAAGGTGGTATCACATCATTTACCTTGGTCTAGTGGCACTCCGCCCTAGCAGAGCTACCTTTACCTTGGTCTAGTGGGACTTCGCCCTGATCAAGCTACCTTTACCTTGGTCTAGTGGCACTCCGCCCTGGCTGAGCTACCCTTTACCTTGGTCTAGTGGCAGTTCGCCCTGGTCGAGCTACCATTTTCCTTGGTCTAGTGGCATTTCGCCCTGGCTGAGCTACTTTCTCCTTGGTCTAGTGGCACTCCGCCCTGATCAAGCTACCTTTATCCTGGGTCTAGTGGCATTTCGCCCTGACCGAGTTACCCTTTTCTTTGGTCTAGTGGCATTCTGCCCTAGCCGAGCTACCTTCTCTTTGGTCTAGTGGCATTCCGCCCTGGCCGAGCTACATTCTCCTTGGTCTAGTGGCACTCCGCCCTGACCGAGCTACCCTTTACCTTGGTCTAGTGGCACTCTGCCCTGGCGAGCTACCTTTACCTTGGTCTAGTGGCTCTCCGCCTTGATCAAGCTACCTTTATCTCGGTCTAGTAGACACTCCGCCCTAATCGAGCTACCCCTATCCCCGTCCAGTGGCACTCCGCCCTGATCGAGCTACCGACACCTTGGTCTAGTGGCACTCCGCCCTGATCAAACTACCTCCATCTTGGTTTAATGGCACCTTGCCCTAACCAAGCTCTCATAAAGTAAACAGCGTCGCCATTATGGGCCTTACGCCCGAATCGGCAGAAACTCCTCCTTTACGTTAGCATTACTTCTTGCTTGTTGTGCTCTCCTTGGTTTTGATGATGACAAAGTTCATTGGTGATCTAACCACGCATTTTGTTTAGTGTGTTGCCAGCCTTTTGTGTGAGCTTGTAGCCATCAGTCAATCAAGTGACTGACTCATGGCAAGCAGAATTTCAATCATGACCAAGGATAAGTCTTTCATCCACATCAAAGGAAAAGGAGAAAGTGAATGTGATATGTGGGTAATGGATCGAAGGGTCTTCATTTCTGTCGGCCCTAGTCTCGCCTCGATCCGATACTCCAGCTGGGAGTATGGCCTCGTCCAAGCCCTCTCTGGCCTGCAGCAGAGATGCCCATCGTAGTTCTACTAAATCTGTCGTAATCGGTGCATCCGAGATCAGAACGAGATGACGTTTCTTCCAGGAGTAAGATAAAACGTCAAGCTTTCCAATGCCTCTAGTCCCATCCCCAGCGGACATTCCAGCCAGGAGCTCTGTCCCCAACAAGTTGCTGGTGGCAGACAGCAAGGGCAGTAGGCCAGCTTGCCCGAGTGAGATCGGTCGGCTTCCGACCAGCTCCGTTCCCCACCCTGCCTAGCCAGCTTACAGCCCCTCCCTGTGTGGAGGTAGTTTTGGGTGTAATTTAAGTTAACCCCCACCCCAAGATCCCCCTCCTGCGTGAGGAGTAGTGTTGTAATCAAATTATTTTAGGTCAAGCATCACCGATGCAGCGTGCAGGGAACCCACGCTTCCCCTCTCGCCCACGTCTCCAAACGGAGTCGATTTCTTCAGACCAACTGGGTAAGCTCAACACCTTTGCTCAAATTTCAATACTTGTTTAATTTAATATCTATCAATTGCTCCGCTGGTTAGTGTGAGAGCCCCCAGCCCCGATGCACCCTTGCTTACCCGTGGCCGCCGTGGGAGTGTGAGAGAGTGACCCGGTGCCCCGTTGGCACCCGGCCAGCCCCTTGAACGTTGGCATCGTACCCTTGGGAGGGAAACCCTAACCCTACTGGCCCTCTACCAGCAAGGGTCTTGTTCCATACCCTCTGTGAACCGTGTCACTCAGATCAATGACATCAAAATAATAAAAATAAAAACATGAAACATATATTGAGAGAAAGGGACTAAAATAAAACTAAGCATGAGATGCTAACATGGAGATGTGATCGCCAGAGGAAGAATTCCTCAAAAGAACATGGAGTGATCGCATACCTTGTTGAAAGCGGGGGGATGTGGATTCTTCACTTCCTCTTCCAAATCGGCCGGCCGATGGAGAGGGTTCTAGCTCTTTTGATTACCCTTGTAAAAGAACGCAAACAA
>JANBPO010007979.1:0-43587 GCA_024336825.1 Amorphophallus titanum | reverse complement strand
TTCGTGATACCTGGTATCGGTGCTGCGCACTTCCACCCCGCCGCCTACAACGAGACAACAGCTGGAGCGATCCAAAGTAGCTACTCGGATGCTGACTTCACCTATCTCTTGCGCAACGGTCCGCTGGCCTATGGGCTCTTCTATGCGAGCTGGCTGGGACTAATCGCCGTTCTGATGAGTGTGGTGGTCGTCGTCTCCATCGTGGCGTTGAACGGACGCCTCGCTTCTCTGGCCGTACCAACGGCGTTGTACCTGCTCGACACCCTTGGCGCAATTCTGTTCAATCTGCCGCACCTAGCTTTCGAATACCTCGCGTACCCGTTCGGGCTCACGCCGTCCGCGCCAATCTTCCCGTCGCTCGGTGCCGTTTCTCTGGCGCTGCTCGTCGCTGCGCCCGCCGCGTTTGCGGCCGAGGCCACCACCCGCTTCGCCGATCCCTCGCAGGCGGACTACTGGCTGGGACGCTGGCTCGAGGCCTCGGGGCTCGGCGGGTTCTGAGCGTGGCGCGCGGCATCCGCGCTCACCACCGCCAGCGCCTGCGCCGCGAAAGCTTCCGACAGGAACAGCGGCGCGCGCAGGGCGTCCGCGTGGCCGAACTGCATCAGCCGCGACCGTGACAGGCGGCGCGCCGGTTGCTACGAAGTGCCGCCGCAACAGGAACGATCCCAGGGGAGCCGATGACGACCAAGCCGAACAGCCCGATCATCGCGATCGAGGAGCATTACTGGGACCCGGAGCTGACCCGGCACTACACCGGCCTCGAGGCGCCGAAGGGTGCCGACATCGAGAAGCAGCTGCACGACTTCGGCAGCATCCGCCTCAAGGAGATGGACGGCGCCGGCATCGACATGCAGGTCATCTCGCACGGCGCGCCCTCGACGCAGAAGCTGCCGGCCGACATCGCCGTCAAGATCGCCGCCGAGGTCAACGACCGCCTCGCCGCCCACTGCGCCGCCAACCCGAAGCGCTTCGCCGCCTTCGGCGCGCTGCCGACCGCCAACCCGGAGGCCGCCGCCGACGAGCTCGAGCGCTGCGTCACCAGGCACGGCTTCAAGGGCGCCGGCTTGAGCATCGCCAGCAGATCCTTTTTAGAGGATGTGTCGACCGGCGTCGTCGCATCCGTCGTCACCACGCCGTTCTGGTGCTTGGTATCGTTTCTCTTCTGCAGGTCTGATTTCTCGAGCGTTGCACTGATCAGCGCTCCGCGCTCCGCAGTCAGTGCAACTTTGCTTTCAGCAGTGTTGTCGACCTGCGAATATTCGTAGCTGGGCACCACATCCTGGTTCGACATCGGCTTAAGTCCGTCTGCCGTCATTACCTGATGGAAACTCGCTTTCAGATGAGCCAGCTGGCGCTGTGTGATGCCGGACGTGTCGGAGGAGTCGGAGGTGCCAGGCGTGCCTGACGAGCCCGAACTGTCCGAACTGCTCGGCGCGACGTCGAGCGACGTGTTTTGCGACACGTCATAGTCGAACGTATCCGTTTCGCCTGGATGCACTTTACTGCTGTCTGGCGCGTCGTGAATCGACGCGGTGTAGTCGGCCAGTCCCGTCACCAGCGACGCAGAGTTTTGCCCGCCCGGCAGTGCGCTCGGATCCGGCGGTCCATAGTCCTGGTTCATCTGCGAGAAGCCGTCCTCGAACATCGACATCAGTGCCGCGTTTCCTTGACCCTGCGTATTGGCCGCGTCGAACTGCTTGAGCAAGCTCGCCACTGCTGCGGCGCGCTGCTTGCTCGTTCCCCACAGCGCAGGATTGGACGTGTCCACCTTGAGGTTGATGGTGCTTTTATCCGCAGTCGTGACGCTTAAGGTTCGCGACTGACTATCCTGCGCGTAGCTCACCGAGATGTCGGCGGCGGTGAACGCCTCGCGATTAGCCGCCATCGCGTTGTAGGAGTTCGCGGCCCATGACGGCCCACGGGGATCAGATGTGTCGGCAAAATGGCTCGCGTCTAACGGCTTGCGAAATAGTGAGCCCGTCTCAGGATTGTACTGAAACATTGCCTGCAAAACGCTTTGCGCAGGGAGGATTTTTTTCACGGCTTGTCCTCCTTCACCGCCACCGCCTGTGCATCGGGTGCGGGGATGGGGGTGGCGAGAGACTGCTGATGCAGGTTGAGAGTAGTTACCGGCACGCTCAAGGAACGCCGCGCCGCGTTACGCATTCCCGCGGACATCTATACGACCAACTTCGAGCAATTACCATGGTTGGTCGAGGAGTTGGGCGACCGCTGGCCCTTCAAGACCGTCGTAGCGGACGAAGCGACCAAGTTGAAGGGGTTCCGCTTACGGCAGGGCACGCAGCGCGCTAAGGCGCTCGCTCGGGTCGCACATACCAAGGTGAAGCGCATCATCCTGTTGACCGGTACGCCCAGTCCAAACGGCTTACAAGATCTGTGGGGTCAGATGTGGTTCGTCGACAAAGGTGACCGCCTCGGCCGAACCTTCGACGCCTTCAAGCAGCGCTGGTTTCACGCTTCGCACACCGGGTTCGGCGTAGAAGCGAACGACAACGCCCAAGCGCAGATGCAGGCCGAAGCGCGATTCCCATTCCCGCGCCTGCTTGCAGGCGGTGCGCAACACCCATTCGCCGAGCGATACGATCAAGCCGATATCTTCCGCGACCGGAATGAAATCGGCGGGCGAGATCATGCCTTTCACTGGGTGCTTCCAGCGCAGCAAGGCTTTCCGGCGTCGGCTTCAAATTTGCCGACACATCCTCTTGCCAGTGACGAACGGAGCCCCGTGCTTCCCTGACTGCCTCTAGGAGGTCCCGAACCTTGTCATGCGCTTTGCGGGATACCTCGTAGATGTCGGTAAGCTTGCCGTCCGACATGATGGCGTCCCAAGCCCATTCATCCAGATCGCGGTAAAGCTCTTTCAGTTCGTCGGCGTCGTTCGTGCTACCGAAATAGGCGCGGTCGCCTTCGTCCTCGACGAATGGGGTGCGCGCCTGTTCGGCGCTGACCTTCAGGGTCCCATCGAGTTCGCCTGGATGCTGGAGCGCCTGCCGTCCGCGGCAAGCGGAACGGCCTTCATCGAGATCGCCGGGCCGGAGGAAGAGCAGCCGCTGTCCACCCGCGCCGCCGTGGACGTCGTCTGGCTGCATCGCAACGGCGCGGAATCGGGTCGCAGCGGCCTGCTCGAAAAAGCGGTGCGCGCCGAGCCCTGGATCGGCAACGGCACCTCGACCGAGATTTTCGATCTGGCATTGGCCATCGCCATCCTTATGGCGGTTTATGTCACCCTGCTGCGCATGCGCGAGAACCGCGAGATGCTCGTGCTGTTCGCTTCCGGCCTGGGGCCCTATCAGCTGGGCGCGCTGGTCCTGATCGTGGCGCTGGCCGGCCAGGTGGTCAGCATGACCGGATCGGGCGTGGTCGATCCGTTGTCGCGCTATGCCCAGCGTTCCATCCTGTTCAGCTCCGAGCTGCGGTCGCTGAAGAAGGGCGTGGCCAAGAATGAATTCTATTATTTCCCGACCTATATCGCCTATGCGATGGACCGGGTGCAGGGTGGGGCGCCACCGCCGGCAGAGCCAGGCCAGGTGCAGGTGATCGATGCCAGCAGCAACGCCCAGCCAGCGCCCAAGCTTGGCAAGGATCGCACCCTGTTCGTCTACCAGCAGATCGGCCCCCACACTTCGCGCATCGTGACCGCGGCCCAGGCGCGGCTCGACGGCCCGGACCTGAGCGGGCGGGTCGTGCTCAATCTCAGCGATTTCACCTCGCACACCTTCGCCGATGCCCATCCGCTCGCGAATGAAGATGGCAAGTCGCCCACGCTCGCGAAAAAATGCCTGGATTGCCCGGACACCTTCACCGATACGCCGCCCATCAGCATGAAGGTGCGCGACATGAGCCAGCTGATGATGGTGGATCAGCTGCTGCCCTTCACCGCGCGGGCCAGCAATATCGACGAGCAGACGGTATTCGAACAGATGTTCGTGCCCGATTATGAAACCAAGGATTCGCGCGGGGCCCAGATGCGGTTGCTGGCCGAGAAGAAGCAACTGATCACTCAGATGGGCAACCAGATTCACTCGAACCTTGAATACCGACTCGGAACACGGATCTTGAAAGAGGGCGCGATCGGAAAAATCAAAGAGGTGCATTCGTGGGTGACCGTGAAGGGGCAACAGTACTACACTGGGACGGGACGCCCGCCTCAAGCTGAGGTACCTGCGTCGCTGAACTGGAATCTCTGGCTGGGTGCGGCGCCGGAACGGCCCTATGCGCCCGATAACTGACTTCAGATCCGTAAAGCGTGTAGCCGAGCGTCATGCCCTGATATCCCCCGATGCCTTTTCTTGTGACAGGTCTTTTAGCCCTTGGGGGGCCTTGCTGTCCAATCAGGCGCGCCGGAAAGGCTTAATCGTGACCGACGAGACGCAAAAAGGGGAGCTCCGGCGCAATGTCCGCACCGAGCGACAAGGCGCTTTCGGCAAGCGACACGCAGCGCGACGGCGGCAAAAAGAACGTGACGGATGTGCCCGCACCCAAGCGGCTTTCGATGCTGAGATTGCCGCCATGAGCCTCAAGGAGATGTTTGGCGATGGGAAGGCCGAGGCCTGCGCCCTTGGAACGGGCGACGAGCGGATCGCCGAGGCGGACGAAAGGTTCCTGACAGAGCGCGATTTCATTCGCCGCGATGCCGATGCCTGTATCAGAAACCGTGAAGCAGAAGCCTTCGCCGCTATGGCTCAGCTCCAGCGATACGCGGCCGCCGCTTTCGGTGTAGCGCAGCGCGTTGGAGACGAGGCTGTGCATCACCTGACGAATTTTGGTGTGGTCGGCACAAAGGCCCGTCGCGGGATGATGGACACGGGTTTCAATGGTGATGCCCGCGCCTTCGGCTTCTGCGGCAAATTCCTGCACGAGTTCGTGCGCCAATGTCACGGGATCAAAACGCGATTCCGCCAGAGACAGGCCGCCGATGCGGGCGCTTGAGACTTCGAGGATACTGTCGATAAGCGCGAGGGCTTCGCTGCCGCTGCTGTGGATCGACTGCGCATAGTCAACATAGCGCGGCGGGAGCGCGCCGAACATTTGCTGACGCATCATGTCGGAAAAACCCAGCACCGCATTCATCGGGGTGCGCAACTCATGGCTCAGATGGGCGAAGCTCTGCCATTTGGAGCGTGTGGCGGCGTCTGTTGCCGCTTCGGCAACCGCGAGACTGCCGGCCAGCAATTCGTTTTTGGCGCGCAGACGCAAGGCCGACAAGACGCTGCGATTGAGCGTCAGCACATTGATGATGAGGGCGATGGCATAAAGCGCAATCAGGATCGCATAAAGCCTGCCAGTTCGGCCGCTACGAGCACGAGATCGTGCAGGCCGCACCGGAGCTGCGCGACCGCGTCCGGCGGCTGAAGATCATCGAGCTGGGCTTGTAAGGGCCGCCGTTACGGGGGATCGGTCGCGGGAAGAGACGGTCGATCCCATTCCGTTGATGACGCGGCGTACCCTCATCAACGTGAGTCGAAACCGCCGCAGTTTCAAGGGGTTACTTAAAAAATGAGTCGAGCCGCGCGCGGATGAGGGCTTCGACGTCGCGGTAGAGCGCGTCCGCGTCGCCGTCGGACGGGATCGGATCGCCGAAGCGGACGGTGATCCGCGCGGGCCAGATCGGAACGAGCGGCGTGCCGGCGAAAACGGCGAACGCGCCTAAGACCGCGAGCGGCCACGGGAGCGCGCCCGCGAAGAAGATCAGGAAGAGCGCGGTCCAGACGAGCTGGCCGACGGTGACCGGAAGCCAGCGAACCGCGAGGAGCGCGCGGAAACCGGTGAGCTTCGCGAGCCGCTCGCTTCGCCCGAGCACCGGGTTCACGCGGTAGCTTCCCGAGATCGCGACCGGCACGACGTCGACGCCCGAGTTCTTCGCGACCGTGATCCATCCGCGGTGGCCGCCGAAATCCACCTCGTTCCCGCGCGTGAAGCTTCGCGTGGCGTCCCGGTTCCCGCCGGGAAAAACGAGGAGCGGCGCGCCCGAGTCGAGCACGCGCTTCGCTTCCGCGTAGTCGGCCGGAACCGCGCCGATCGCGCGCATGAAGGCGGAGACTCCCGGGATCCGGAACGAGAGGCGATGGGCGAGGCCGTAGGCCGGACGATCGCCGAAACGCTTCCGCCACGCGGAGAGGATCCCGAAGACTTCGAGCACGGCGCCGATCGAGTGGTTCGCGACGAGGAGCACGGGCCGCTGCTCGGGAATCTTCTCGAGGCCTTCGAAGCGCATCCGATGGGCGAGCCGAAGCGGTTCGAAGAGCGCGGCGAGCGCGCGGATGACGGCGGGGTTTCGCGACATGAAAGGATCATAACCCGAAGGGCCGCCCGTTTCGGCGTCCGAATTTGCCCCCGGGGGTTGGCAACGCCGATCACTTTCCACGCACCGATCCGGTGGTGATCATGCTGCCGCTTCTGGATGACCATTGCCTTTTGGGCCGCAACGCGCGCTTCACCAATGGTCTCTATTCGGCGTTCGCGGGTTTCATCGAGCCGGGCGAGACGGTGGAGGACGCGGTGGCGCGCGAACTGGAAGAGGAAGCGGGCATGCGGATCGGGCAGGTGACCTATCACGCCTCCCAGCCCTGGCCGTTTCCCTCCTCGCTGATGATCGGCTGTTATGCCCGGGCGCTGGGCCGCGACTTCACCGTCGACGGCACGGAAATCGCCGAGGCGCGCTGGTTCAGCAAGGCGGAGGCGCGGGCGCGGCTGGCCGGCATGATCACCGACGACATCCGCATGCCCACCCCCATCGCCATCGCCCATCACCTGCTGCGCGACTGGGCGCAGGGTTAGACTGGTCGCATGATTCTCACGCTGCTCTTTGCCGCGGTGGCGGTGCTGTTCGCATCCGTCGGCCAGGGCGGCGGCCCCGGCTATGTCGCGGTAATGGCGCTGTTCGGCTTTGTGCCGGCGGCGATCAAGCCGGTGGCGCTGGCGCTGACCATGCTGGTGGCCGCCATCGGCATCCTGCGCTTTTGGATGATGGGCCTGCTGGTGACGCGCGATTGGCTGCCCTTCACCCTCCTGGGCATCCCGGCATCGGTGCTGGGCGGCATGATCAATCTGCCGCCCGACTCGTTCCGGCTGGTGCTGGCGGCGATCCTGCTGGCGGCGGCGTTCCAGATGGCGCGCTCGGCGCTGAAGGCCGCGGCGATCGATGCCGCCGCCGCGTCGCCGTCCTATGCCGTGGCCGTGCCGCTGGGCGGAGCGATCGGACTTGCGGCGGGCATCACCGGCATCGGCGGCGGGTTGTTCATCGCCTGGCTGATGATGACGCGCGGCTGGGCACCGACAAAGCGCGTCGCCGCCGCCGCCCAGGTCAGCAACTTCACCACCGCCGCGGCGGCCTTTGGTGCGATCTGGATGACGCATCCGGCGCTGCCGCCGGCCTTGCCGCAATGGATGCTGGCGGCGGCCATCGGCAGGGTGTCGAAATAGCCATCGGAGAGGGAGATCATCTGCGGGCGCGGCACGCGCTGCGCCGGTGGCAGGATCTCCTCGAGCACGGGCTTGCGCTCGAACTTCTGGCCCTCGAACTTGATGCCCGAATCCGCCTGGCGCACCACCAGCGTCTCGGCTTCCGAAACCAGGCCGTTCTCGACCTTCAGGCGGATGGTGAAGGAGGAGGTGTCGGTGGTCTCGGTGACCGTGCCAAAAAACCCCACCTGGCCGGTCAGCGGATCGGCGAAGCGCAGGTCGTAGCTGCCCAACTGGGTGATGGTGCCCCACAGCCCGTCGCCGACCATCAGCAGCCCGCGATCCTTCAGCTCCTGCAGCATCAGCGGCCAGCTCTCGGTCGAGGTGACCGGCGAGCGCGGCGGCGGCCCGGCGTACTCCGTGGCGGGCGAGGAAGAGGACCATGCCGCCCACGCAGAGCACGAGCAGCTCGCGGGCTTCGGCGACCGGCAACCGCCTGATTTTACCGGTGGCCGCTTCTTCTTTGGCGGGCGTGGCCGCGGCAGCCGGAGGTTCGGCATGCAGGGCATACGTAATGCTCAGCAACATTACGGCTGCCGTCGCACACACACTGACGAGCCATCGTGAAGTCATCGTCTGCTCCTTGCGGTTTATTCTTTCCAGAGATCGGGTTTGGTGTCCTTCAGTATCTGCAGAATGGCCCGCCGGTCGTCGGCCGACAGGTGGGCGAACTCTTCTGTTTGATCTTCCCCCGTCAGGATGGCATGCAGCCGGGTCAGCACATGCGTTCGGACTCCCTCGGGCAGACTGTCGAACGCCGACGAATAGATCAGGTAGCTGCAGGGGTAGCGGAAGATCCGCCGCTGCAGGTCAAAATCCCGCAGTGAACGGCCCTGGGAGTCACGCGGTCCGCGGGCGGCGAATTCCTGCGCGAAGGCGGAGGCCGCCAGCGCCTGGGGGTCCAGGCCGGTCAGCGGCGCTTCGTTGGCGAACAGCAGGTAGCGCAGCAGCTGTTCCGCCGGCCGCTCGAACTGCCGCCGGGTCGATTCCGGCAGGGCATCAGCAGGTGCGCGCCCTGCCGATCGAGGGCACGGCCGTCAAACGCCGCTTCTTCGTCTACCGGCGCCGGCGCGGTCTCCTGCCGCCGGCGGCCGTCCGCCTGCTGGAGGAATTGCGCCGCACGGCGGTCGAGCCGGGGCTCTGAGCCGTCCGACCATGCCGATCCGGTATGGCTTTTGCTGTTATTGGCATTGGCCGCCGTCTTCGCCTCTTTGCCACGATCCGGCGTAACGGCGCGCTCGACGCGCCATCCGGATCGAGAAGGCAGGCCGGATGCCCCGCCCCCGCGCCCGAACGATGGGCGCACGGCGCGGACGCTCCGACAGCCGCCCCCAATGGGAGAAACGCATGCCGCTCCGCAAATTCCTGCGCGCGCTCCGGCCCGGCCGGGCGTCGGACGACGCGACCGTCATCCGCAATTTCCTGTTCGAGCAGAATCCGGACGGCATCGTCATTTCCGAGAACGGCATCATCATCGACTGCAACCAGGCGGCGGCGCGGATCCTGCGCGCGGATGGTCAGCACCTGCGCGTCGTTGCGGGTCACCCGGGCGTAGCGGCTGAGGTCCTCGCGCGGGTTGAGCAGCACGGAAAGCGGCGAATCGGCGATCGGCCAGCGCTGCACCTGGCGCGCGTCATAATCGACGAAGGTGAGCGCCCGTCCGTCGCCGACGACCAGCATGTTGGCGCCGCGGCCGTAATCGAAGCGGATGCGGCCCGGCTGCTTCAGGGTCAGCGTGCCGGTCACCGTCTGCCCGCGCCGGTCGCGCTGGGAGAAACTGGCCGTCATCGTGCGGATCGCGCGCAAATGCGCCTGCACCTCTGCAAGACCGCTGGCGGCGGTCGCCTGAGCGGTCGACGCCGCCGGCATCGCCGCGACGGCGAGCGGGGCAAGAATGAGGGCGAGGGCGCGAAAGCGCGTCATGTCTGTCCTTCCGGAATGTCCGTATCGGCCGGCGATATGTGGCCGGCGCCTTGAATGTCTAGTGAACCCGGGTAGGTCCGGACGATCAGAATCATCCGAATTGCAGCGAACAGGTCATCACCGTGTCGGTGTGACCGGACTCACCATTTGACCAGCCCAGAGATGTTTACTACCTGATAGGTGACAGGCTAAGCCCCATAACACTTACCGGCAATGGCGTAGATACGCAGGACGGTAACGAAAAAACACCCACACACACCCTTACCTACTCCACTTCGCTAACGCTTTTCCCTCCAAAAATAAACGTACCGTCAAGCGTATTTTAACACGTCCTTTTTCCGCACCCCGGGCAAATCAACATTTGCCCTATGCGCAACATCCTATATGCAATCTTAAAAGAGCAATGGTTCATCGAGGAAGGCTATGTAAAATCACAATGGCCGCTTATCGTATCGTTACTAAACGGTAAAGACGTTTCGTTTGCCAATCGTGATACGGAAGCCCAACCCTATTTTGAATCTACCGGCAGCGCTAATGGTAAAAAGGCCGACACGGTAGCCATAATACCCGTTACCGGTGCTATTACCAAATATGACGGCAACTGTGGCGAACCCGGCGGCGAAACTATTGCCCGCTGGATTAAAAGCGCAGACCAAAACCCCAATGTAAGCGCTATTGTTTTATCAGTAGATACTCCGGGAGGGTCCGGCACGGGCGCCATGCTATTGGCCTCCGCCGTGCGCAACGCCAGCAAACCGGTATTAGCGCACATAGCGCACGGTATGGCCGCCAGCGCAGGCTATTGGATTATAAGCCAGTGCGACGGCATCTATTGCGAAAACAAACAGGATGAAGTGGGGAGCGTTGGCGCATTTGTAATGCTGGCAGACGATCAGGGCGAGTACGAAGCCAAAGGCTGGAAGTTCCTCACTGTTTACGCGCCACAAAGCACCGAAAAGAATGCACCGGTAAGGAAAGCATTTGAAGGTGATACCACGCTGATAGAATCAAGGCTGGAAGATCTGGTAAACTCATTCATTGCCGATGTAGAGGCCGGGCGCGGAGACAAGCTAAAAAGCGATGACTGGAAGACGGGTAAGCTATTCAAAGCCGCCGACGCCAAGAAGATAGGCCTGATAGATGGCATTGCCACGCTGGAACAGACGGTAACCGAAGCAATTAAACTTTCAAAAAAAACCAACAATCAGTGCTGATCGGCACAACAATGGTTGATTGAAGCGTCGCTACGGCCAGCACGTCCGAGTTGATGCGCGCGGCCAGATAGTCCTTGGACGCCATGCCGAGGCGGCCTTCCTGAAGGGCGTCGCGCATCTCCAGTGCATCCATCTCGAACGTGTCGTTAGGCTGGTATCCGAGGGTCGCAGGGACACTGAGCTGCGTCTTGCCTTTGGCCGACACTGCCGATCCGACGATGCGGTCCTGCCCGACGCTGATATATTGCTGCGGGCGCCAGATCGTATCGTTGGCGCGCTCCATGAGCTGGCCATCGGTGCCGAAGGTGTTGACGTTCTTCGATGCGACCAGAGCGTCTTCAAAGCCCTGGATCACATTATCGAACTGGACGATTTCCTCTTTCGAAAACTCATTTGCCATCGTAAAAAATCCATCTGAGGGAACATGCCGTCATCGCGACGGGGATCCCGGATTTATGCCGTGGCTCGGGCCATCTGCCGCTTGTACCGGTTCACTTGCGTGCGATCCCCAGTCCGCGCAGCCTCTCGCTCAAGCCGCTCAAGTTCCTTATCGGCCGAACCGGACAAGGTAGCGCTTCCGCTTGCAATGCGCTCCGGTTCGGGCGGGCCCCCACGCTTCGTCACAGTCAGTTTTCCTTCCAGTCGTGCGATTGCGGCGGCCAGCTTGAGTGGATCGGTAATCTTGGAGATCTCGGCCAACTTGCCGGGATGCTTGCCCAGCGCGTAGACCACCATTGCGGAGTTTTCCGCCGCCTTCACGATCACCGCCTGCTGAACGTCGTTCAGCGTGGCGACAACCACGTCCTCGGCTTCCTGCGCGTCCTTGAACTTCAATGCCGCACGCTTCTCAGAATGGGCCTTCAGTTCGTTGTTCCACGCCTCCGTCTGCTGACGTTGGGCCTGTTCGGCATCCCGCACCTGCGCGTCGGCTTTCGCCTTGCGCTCTTTCCACTGATCGAGAGCGGTTTCGAACGCCTCTTCGTCGTAGTCCATCCCGGCGAGGGTCGGCTTTTCGCCTACCTCGATGGGCGCGGCCACGACCGGCGCCTTGCCGGATAAAGCGATCAAATCCAATTATGCGGAGAATAAGTTTAGATACAATGACGGAACGGAGTTGGCTAATAAGGAATTTAGTGACGGCAGCGGGTTGGATTTTTACGAAACTGGTTATAGAAGCTATGATCCCCAGTTGGGAAGATTTTGGCAGATTGACCCAATAGGAGAGGCTACTTCGGATTGGAGTCCATATCTGTATGCAGCAAACAATCCCATATTTTTTAATGATCCGATGGGATTGGATACTGCACATTACGGCGATCCTGTTGTTGTCACTGCCACAAAAAAAGATTGTAAGACATGCAGCGCACCTAGCGTAGCGGCCGGTATTCCGAGAATAAATCCGAATGTAAACCCTCTGCGTGTAGTTCCGAAGAACCCACCTGGTGAGGTTAAACCTATTAATGACCCTAAGCCATTTGCATTACCTGCTCCGGGATTGTTGGGCACTGTAGTAGTAATAGCTGCAGCTACTTTGTATCCCAATTCATTTGGGCCGGAAGGTATACCACAACCAAACCCCTTATTTGGACATTTACCGGACAGTAGGGAGGGAAAAGATAATGGGATGACATTATATCGAGGAGTCAATCCTCTTAATCCAAATTTTAAATTAGCCCTTGAAGGTATAGCTATGCCTGTGTTTGGTGATGATCCGCACAATGACCCGGCAAGACATAATGATCGAGACGTTGGAAGTATATACACGAGTTGGACATATCGACCTGCTGTCGCTGTCGAAAAAGCCGGGCCTTATGGCGTTGTTTTAGTTAAAAGATTCTCTATGTCTCAATTAATATTTTCACCTGATAAGTATAAAGAGCGAGAGATTTTAGTTCCAGGCGTTGTATATGGCGCAGCAGTTTTTCCTGCATGGACTACGAGGCGTCTTTAAAAAGCTCATTATTCATCCATTAAAAGCACAGGAATGATAGTTCCAACTGAAATCGAGATTCAAATTGTAAATGAGGATGGTCGACCTACGCCGATAGCGAATGTTTTATTTGGATTGAAAATTTTTACAAGCCACGGTGGATGGCATAATTACTCCTTTTTTGTAAAAATTGGCGAAGAAGTCGACGGTGCGCTCGTACTCTGCGAAATGGGCCGCGTCTTTCGTGGCGTTGGCTTTCTGGAGCGCTTTCACAGTAAGTGAGTCGTACTCGTCGACGAACAGGGCGAAATTCAGGCCAGACGCGTGTGTGACACGATTGAGAGAGTTGAGAAGCTGATTTATCCCCTGCCCAAGTTCAGGCGTGCTGAGGGCTTTCAGCTGTTCAAGAGAAGCCAAGGGACTCGTCCACGAAGTGGCCAGGTCGGCATGTTCCAGCCCGCATCGAACTGCTTCAGCGAAGGTATTGAGCACGCCAGGGATCGACGCTGGCTTGGACAGGTCAAGATGCACGCCAATCAGTGGCTTCTCGCGCATGCGATTCTCGACGGCGGTGCCCTTGAACAGCTCCCTGTCCTGTCGCAGGTAGGCCAGCCACGCGTTGCCGAGCGTCGTCTTCCCCCAGCGTCGGCCACGCAGCAAGGCCTTGACAGACATCATCTTCGGATCGTGCAGGTGCATGCAGTCGAAGAACGGTGTGAAGTCGCGGAACACGAGGTTAGGCGACTGCAGGTCCTGGAAGCTCTCGCTGCCAGAAGGAGCGCGCTGCTTGCCAGTCAGTTGTTCTTGCCTTGCTGTATATTCGAAGAACGTGTTCGGTGGGGGTTCATTGGTCGTCGTCGAGACGAAGCGCGATTGAAGCGAAGCGCCTGCCCTCAACATCGCTCGGTTGTTTGTTTGTTTGTTTGTTTTTTGTTATTTGAAAATAAAAAGTCTGTCGGCCACATCAATGTTTGTGAACCAGGTTTGAGCCAGCAACGAAAACAAAACAACTCTCGCCCCGTCGGTTCAGGTTTCAACGCAGGTCATTTGGAGGCGGATGTTTATTGACTTGCTGGCACGTTGAAAGGCGAGTCCGTCTTCAAGAGGTCTTGGGAACACGAAGTTTAAAAGCAACTTTTCTTGGATTCGTGGAGGTTCCTTCTCCGAGATGCTCAGGGCTTGCAACCGCGCACGTGTCCTTTGCCTCCTCTCTTGCCCTTGCATCGTCCTGGATGTCTCGCACCGCTTGATCCTCACGTACGAGGCCGGCCGTCCCTTCGAGGTCGACCCCGTCACGCTCGAGGTCGTGACGCCGATCGGCCGCGCGTCCGCGTGGAAGCCGACCATGCTCGGCGGCACGCCGTTCGAGGTCGTCGCCGCGACGTCGCACCCCGCGTTCGACCCCGACACCGACATGCGCGGCGCGATGGGGCGCGGCGTGATGTTCATGGTGAACTACGTGCGGCCGGGCTCGATCTACGTGGAGCGCGTGACTCGCATGATCACCGCGTCGCTGGGCTTCGCGCTCTTCGGCGCCGCGAAGCGATCGTGGCGGCGCACGCTCCGGAGCCTGCTCCCCAGCGCGCTGCGTGACGAAGCCGACGAGCTCAGCACGCTGCGCCGGCGTACGCGCCGCCAGCTGTTCGAGGCGCTGCTCGCGAAGAGCCCGCTCGAGCCCGCGATGGCGCAGCTGCTCGTGTGGGACGGCCAGAGCGAGCCGACGAAGGTCACGCTGCTCGGCGCCGATCGAGCGCTGGATCACTTGCGCGACGCCATCCCGCGCTTCAACGACGCGGTCGGTGTCGCCAACACCGATCACGGCATAATGATTTGGCGTTTCATGAGTCAAATTTAAGCCCCTAAAAAGCAGGGTATCCAAATGTGGCTTTTTTCCTATGAAATACCCTGCTAATAAACCTGAAACATGTAGTTCGGCGTGTTCTTTTTCAACATCATCACTACGTAGTACTAAGCCATGCATGCTGCCGGGTTGCATTTCTTTGAACCAGTTAACCAGCGTAATTGACGTGGTTTGGCCGGGTAAACCCAATTGAACCCAGGTGGAGCCATCGCCCATTGGTGCTTCAATGATCATTTCAAACCCGATACTTAAATAGAATTGTTTTGATGCCTGTTGATCTTTTACAGGTACGGAGATCACTTCGATGAATTTCATGATTTTAGTTATTTAAGGTAATTGATTGTTTTATGTAGATGTTTCCTAATTGGTGTACGTGCCGTTTGGTATGGACGATAATAAATGTTGCCGCTTCCCAACGAGTTAAATGGCCCATCGCTAGACCGCGATACGGCATTTGAAGCTACCATCGGCAGCGGCAGGAACTATAATTTTGGTCCCTCCGGGTACACCGTGGGCTACAGTCCCAATGCGCCGGCCAACCCTAACCTGAAATGGGAATCAGATAAACAACTGGATCTGGGCGTAGAAGCCGGCTTTTTGCATGATCGCATTACCGTAGTTGCTGATTACTACAATAAAAGGAGCGATAACCTGCTATATAACGAGTTATTACCCGCAACTACCGGTTATGCTAACGCATGGGCAAATATCGGCTCTATCCGCAACCGTGGTTTTGAGTTTACTGTTAATACCATTAACGTTACTAGCCAGGATTTTAAATGGAGCACTAACTTAAACTTCGCGCTTAACCGCTCAAAAGTATTAGATATACATGGCGATACCTTATATAACGTAACCACCTTTGGCCGTGTTGTAAAAGGCGACCCGCTTAATGAATTTTATGGCTATGTGCGCGAAGGCGTTTGGGGAACAAATGAAGCCGCAGCCGCTGCCAAATTTAGCTCGAGCGTACCGGGCGATATTAAATATGCCGACCTGAACCATGACGGCGTACTGGATGCCGGCGATGAGGAAGACCTGGGTAACGCCATGCCAAGCTGGCAAGCTGAATTAACCAATACCATAACGTATAAGCACTTCACCTTTTATTTTGACCTGGAGACGCTGCAAGGAAACAAGGTTTACAACGTCCCGATGCAGTTGATGGAAGGGCCCAATCCCAACGTGAACAGTTTCACGAGTATTTTAAATGCCTGGACGCCGAGTAACCAAAACACTCAACAGCCTGCATTACGTTTACCGAACGACCATTTCTCGAACAGCAATACCGACAATTATTACATACAGGATGGTTCATTCGTTCGCGTAAGGAACGTGGCGTTAAGTTATACTTTCACTCAGCCATGGTTGAAGGATATATTGGTAAAAGCGCTGAATATAGGGGTTAATGTTGAGAATGCTTTTCTGTTTACCAAGTATAAGGGATATGATCCGGAAGCATCGTCATTCGGCGGCGGTTTGGAGCAGGGGCTCGATGTTTATCACGCCGTAATGGGCGTCGGAGTAGGCGACGACCCGCCCGCCATTGAGGCCGGAGGCAAGGTCGATGGTCTTGCCCGCGAGCGCGTCTGCGACCGCCTTCGCGTCGGTGATCAGCACGGACGCGACCACGTGATCGCCGCTCGCCGTCGCGCGGAGGCTGCCGACCGCGACGTGCATCGCGCCGAGATGGAGCGCATCACGGCGGCGCGCGAAGCCTCGCAGCGCGCCCGCGTCGACCCGGACGCCGGCTGGCACCTGGCCGGCTACATGAAGGGCTGGCGGCTGATGCGCGAGCAGCTCAACGAACAGATCGCAGCCCTGATCGCCGAGGAAGCCGGCGCCCGAGACGCCCTGTCCCACGCCTTCGAGGAGCTCAAGAAGTTCGAGCACGTCGCCGAGATGGCGCGTGTGGCGGAAGCCAAGGAACAGGCCAAGCGCGAATCGGCCGCCATGGACGAGATGGGGCTGCGGAAGGCGAGCGGGCGGTAAGCCCACCTCCGCCCATTCCGGAGAACGCCGGTATGATGATAGGCTCCTCGCGTCCGGCGTGACGCCATTGCTCGCGCCATCGGACCTGGGAGCCGACCATGGGCGCCACCGATCTCACGACACACCCCGTCCACCTCGGCCTCGGCGGCAAGGCTGTGACGGAGCCGGCATTCACGGGCGATCCGGCCTGGTATTCAGGCTACAGCCAGCGCCACACGGCGGATGGCGCGGACGCCCGCCTGTTTTCCCAGTTCACCTTCAAGGAGTCCTGGCCGACGTGGGAGATGCATCCCAACGGCGACGAGGTCGTGCTGTGCACCGCCGGCGTGATGGTGCTGCACCAGGAACATCCCGACGGAACCCGCTCGGAGGTCACGCTCGAGCCCGGCCAATACGCGATCAACGGGCCGGGCGTCTGGCACACGGCCGACATTCCACAGAGCGCGACGGGCGTCTTCATCACGGCGGGCCTCGGCACGCAGATACGGCCTCGGTAGGCGCGGCCTGGGCGCGGAGCTTCCGCCGCTGTCCAGCGGCCCCGATCTGAGGCAACATCGTTCTCCGAGGGCCGGTGGACTACTTGGACAACATGTTTCTCTCCAGTTTTTTCTACTATGTCATCCATCAAATGAAACAAATAATTTCCATTCTTTTCATAATTTGATGCATCTATTAATTTAACAAATACTGTACCTCCGATGCAATAAACCAGAAAGTTGATCATTGATTTCTTCGTGGTACCAATCCAATCATCACACATAATGGTGCATCCTCTCTCCATCCCGATTTGCTTGAAACTTTCAACCCACTGATGGAGCTCTTCAACCTCTCCCTCAAGACCACGCCCGTATATATCTCGACGTGATAGGGCTTTCAAGCCAGGGCCAGCATCTGCTATGGCATTAGACATAGATTAGAAATATTCTAATTCAGCTGTATGTGCAGATACACCTGCATGGAAAAATCATTTGTAAATACTTTTAAATGCATGCCCTGCAACTTTAGCTGATATTTTGACCCCTCTCAATGCTTGCTTGATTTTTGATTGTGTAGTACTTTGCCTGTGTAGATACTTGTCCATGGGACCTATTCTCTACGGGGTTGCACTAGTATCTGGACGCCGTGCTACACCAGCTGTACTGGAGTAGGTCCTTGAACTTATCGGCGCTTTTCCCTTCCTTCGAGCCGCTTTTTCATGCTCTATTGCTTCATTTAGCTCTAGATCTAAATTCTCAGTGCCTTAACTCATCATCATCATCCCTCATTTCCCTTCTGTTTACTCTGTCTGAAATCTCTTCAGCAATTTCAGCCTAATCTTTAGCCTTTCGTTGCATCCTGTCTTTTTGGCCCAGAAGGCACTGGTGCATTTCCTCTGCCACATGTCGGAGACATCTGTCACATTTCTTGACCTCTCCTCTTATCCCTACCAAATGTTGCTTTCCTCTAGTAATCCCGTCATGTATCTCCTTACCACAATAATTACATTTGACTTTCCTTCTTCCAGCATCAATTAACGTGAGGTGGTTTTACCTCGGATCGTCTTGCCCTTGATGCTCTTGACTTTGTTCACGTCTAGTCATAATGCTGGATTAAGACAATCAAAGATAAATGGTCATAAGTACGATGAAAAAATGCGTTATCACATCGAATATGGAGGCGGTATGGGCATGCCCATGTACGGCTTCAGCTGGGGCATCGAAAAGCTGCAGGAAAAAGTATTGATCAGGGGCGTCCATAAAGAGCCCGGCGGATACGGCAAATCCCTGAAAGAGGACATTCGCTATCTTTATGGGGCCCGTGTCGGCATGGCAGGACGGGGAGAGGCCGTACCCAGGCCGGACAATTATTGCCGCATCGATCCCGACGGCACCAAGGAAGTCACCGTCGTCCGCCAAGGCTCCAACCGCATCGTCGTCCAGGTGCCCGGGGTCGAGGATCCCGAAGCATTGAAGACGCTGATCGGCAAGACCGCGCGCCACGTGACGCAGAAGGCCGCGCTCGACGGCATGGCCGCCAGCGCGGACGCGATCGTCGTCTGCTGGGGACACATCCCGACGGCAGCGCGCGCGTCGGAGGTCGTCTCGATCCTCGCGCGCCACGGCAAGCCACTGCTCTGCTTCGGCACGACGCTCTCGGGCGCTCCGCGCCACCCATCCCGACTTCCGTCGTCGCGGAATCTCGAGCCGTGGCGACGCGTGCACTGAGGGCGTCGTGATCAACTGCGAAGCATACAAGGTCGAGATCGTGCCGACTCCCGAGCAGGAGGTCCTCCTGCGCAAGCACTGCGGCCTGTACCGCTACGTGTACAACTGGGCCCTCGGCGAGCGGATCCGCTGGTGGGACGCGAACAAGAACAAGGAGAAGGACCAGCGCGACGAGGAGCAGCGCGACACCGATGCCGCCTTCGTGTGGGGCGCGGGCCTCGCGTTCGCGATGACCGACAGCTGGCAGCTCCGCGTCGACGCACGCCAGAGCTGGACCGAGAGCCGCGACGTCGGCTCGACCGCGACCTACGAGGTCCTGCTCGGCATCGGCAAGAGCTTCGGCCGCCGCCCCTCGCACGCGCCACACCAGCCGCCCGCGGAGGACCTGAACCTCTCCACCACCACGACCGTCGCGGTCAGTCTCACCGACTCCGATGGCGACGGCATCGCCGACGGCAGTGACAAGTGCCCGCACGAGCCAGGCAACGATGAGGGCAAGGGGGGGTTCATCATGTAGGGGGTTCCAGCCAGGCGAGAGGTGGGGTGTTCGACACGTAGTGGTGAGGTAGGGGGGAGGTTCCGTCGGGGGGGAGGGGTGTCCATGCTGCAACCGTTGATTAAGTAGCCAGATTGAGGCCAACATGATGGGCACGCTGCATCCTCAAGGCACTCTGCCACATTTGTGAGGGCGCCACCATGATCCTCACCAACGGCAAAACCAGCACCGTGAACGTCGTGTCGAGGCTATTCTCCACGTCCGCTTCATCATTGGTGACATCCGTGTGTTGCGTAACATGGACAACAAAGAGAGAGAGAGAGAGAGAGAGAGAGAGAGAGAGAGAGAGAGAGAGATCACGACAGATTATTGTACTAGAGATTCGTAGGTTTTGACGGAGGTGAGAGAGAGAGAGAGAGCACGACAGATTGTTGTACTAGAGATTCGTAGGTTTTGACGGAGGTGGGTGGCAAAGTTGCCAGAGGTGGTGTGGACTTGGGAAGGCGAAGTAGCAATGGGGGGTTTCGACAGAGGTGGGAGATGAGGTTGGGGGGAGGGGTCAAAGTAGTAGGGAGAGAGGGGAGCTTAACTATAGGTGGCAAGAGAGGTGGGCAGCCAACGATGGAGGGGAGAGATAGAACGACGACAACGGCAGACGACAGAGGGAGCGGAGCCGCCACCCTTCATTAGAGTTCTGAGAAGAGTTCACCTTAAAAACTTGTTATTTATTTATATATTGGAATATATTAGTGTTTGTATTTTTCCTTTATCTGTGTTGTGTGTTTTAATATTTTTATGGGTTTTGATAGTGCGCCTTTGTTAATTAAACCGTATTTACCTTCTTTAAGTCGTAGTGAACTCTTCGCATTTGCTACCGTGGGCATGGCGACTGTGGCTGGAAATGTCATGGGTGTCTATGTCACCATTTTAGGCGGTTTATTCAGCGAAGGGGTATTAGGCCATATTTTTGCTGCGTCGTTGATCAATGTTCCTGCTGCATTAACCGTTTCACGTATTATGATCCCTGAAACAGAAACAATTACGTCAGGGCGTTTTGCCAATGATTTACATTTAGTCTTTGAGCTTGTATTGATCATATTTTTGTTTTTCATACGCTGACTCTGTGTGTGATAAACCATCTGCTTACAGTTGTGGTATTTTGTGTTGCGGATGTAGCAGTGAGTGTGTGTGTGTGTCTTTGATCCGTGGTGGATCGTGTAGGAGACGACGCCTCCGTGTGTTTGGAGTAGAAGCTCTGCGCGCTTTATTTCGAAGCGAGTGGATCCTCATCGATTCGGTGAGGAGTGGACATAGGGAGCCCGTCGTGGTCCCGAGCCACCTAAAAATCTATCTCACATCTAATGTGTTTGTGATTTTATTGTCTATATTTTTCATATTGTTCATGTGAGAGCGGTGAGCTTGAGAGCACCTGGTCGCATAAGTGCTACAATTCTATTTGATTATATTTCATGTTGGTAGTTAGTTTTATTCTACTACGTTAATTTTAAAAACTACCATTGCACTTGGTGGGGACAATTTAACCTCCCTTCTTGTCCAATTGTGCATCTAGTGGACAACAGGGTTGAATACTCCTTTACCCCTTTTCGCCTTGAAGTCGACAATATGAACTGCCTTGAGTGTCGACTGTTCGTTAGCTCGCTTGATCCCCTAGCTTAGGACAGCAAGAGTAGAAGGGTATCTTGCCAGAAAGGCATCAATTTCTGCCATGACCCTATTCAAATGGTCGAAGGACTTAATTTTGGTTTCGATTATTCGCTCGAGAATCTCTCTCTTCAGATTTTGCTTCCATATCTGGACTACATCTTCCAGGTGTGGCAGACGTCTGCATCTCATGCTGAGGCTCCATCATCTTTGGATATATTCCAGGGCTACTTCATTGTTCTTCTGCCTGGCGACATAGAGTTCGGTCACGGTCACTTCCCTTTTGGAAATATGGAACCGTTCCCAGAATCTTCTTTGCACATCCGGCCAGTCGCTGATGGACCCTGCTGGCAGGTTCGAGTACCACTCAAAGGCAAGTCCCGTGAGTGATGACCCAAAGAATTTCAGTAGATAAGATTCATCGGTTACCAAATCACCCATCATGTTGATGTAATAGGCTATATGTTCTTTTGGTGAACATTGCCCATTCAATTTGTCAAACTTCGACGGTTTGTTAACGCCGGGAGGTAATCTCTTGGCCGCATGATGGATAGGGTAAGGCACCCTATACACATCGAAAGTGGCATAACCATCATTGCCCCAGTCGGCCAACTTCTTTTCAATCATTTGTTCTATCATTATTTTATTCACCACTGGGTCTGCAACGTCAGTCCCCTGATGTTGGAGGGCAGGGTGCAGCATCGGGGTCATGCCCCTAGTGTTGTTAAGTGCCGACTGGGGAGCCGTTATCCGAGGTAAAGCCTTGAATTCTTTAGTGCCTTGCTGTGAGGCTTGAGGAGGAACCTCGGCCTGAGGTTGAGGCATGCATGTTCAGCTCATCGAGTTGCTTTCTTAGTGTTTCGGCCTCCTGTCGGTATTTCTATAATGGCATCATCATGGCCAGATTGGGCATAGTGGAGTCGGGGGCCTGACATCCCCCTTCCACCGGAGCATTCGGGGAAAGCACCAGTCTTTCGCCATCATCCTCGGTGGTATTTACATTCACTATTATTAGGACCATATTTGAATTGGTTTCACCGACAGGGGCCTGTATTGCTTTGAATGTAGCTTTTCTTCTTCGAGTGATGGGACCTAACCTTCCATCGGGCCCGGTCTCCTCATTGTATCCTTTGGGTGAGGCCCTATAGTGGGTGGCCTCTCCGGCCACATTGCAAGTAAATATCTTCAGTTTCTTATTCCTTCATATTACTTTCCTGGCTAGCTACCCAAGGGAAGGCAATCTTTTAAACACCGAGGCCCTCGGTGTGACTTCTTCATGGAGAGGTGGCCCATAGCATCCCGACTCCACATCTTCTATGACTCTTGGGTTGACTAGTTTCCCCGGCTTCTTCTTGCATCATTTGTGGCCTCCAGGGGTCGCTGCCTTCCCAAATGGGTGTTTCCAAGGCCACTGAGGCATCCTCGTACGGCCTAAGTGACACCACTTCGCCCATAGGTGGGGTAGGCCATCGGCGATGGCACCCTAATTTGTGCCGGTGGGGGGCCCTTGTTCGGACATCTCGCCATGCTTCTTATCATTTGGATAAACATTTGCCCGCCGGCCATGAGCTCGGAGGGCTGGTTTATGAGACACCGAAGGTGGCATCTCAGTCTTCTCTACTTTATCTTCTTCTCTTTTCGAAGCCGGGATCCATGACTACTTGGGCACCCTCACTTGTTTGAACTTTGTCGGTTTTACAGCCGACCCTTGCTTCTGTTTAGACCTGGTGTTGTCCGCTCGATCCCAGGCCAGTGCTTGGAATTGGTTATGCACCGGCATGGCTAGTATCACCCTATCAGTCAGGATCGTGACTTGGCGGCCATTCAGGTACATTCGGGCTCCTCTGATCATGACGGATTTGTCTGAGAGAGAAAGTCGGCCTTGTACTACACCGGCAGCCCTCTTCACCATCCTACTGGCAGCTGGAGTGCGCTTCTTTTTTGCATGAATGTGGTGGATATAGCAGCCCACCACCTTCATTTTTTTCGGTGTCACCTCCGCAATGGCGATGGGCTTGTCCTCCTGGATCTTCAAGAGGTTCACGAACATCACCCCGAGGAAGTTGGGGAACCCAACCATTGGAGGAAAGTCATCGAAGTAAATCGGCACAGCCAAATAGCCACGCTCTGCATGGCTTGCGACCACCAGAGGACCAAAAGTGATCGCCATTGTTTCTTCAGAAATCAATCCCTCCCCTACAATTTCAAATTATAGAAGTTAGAATTTTGGAAAAGGCCATCAGGCCCCTAATCTTGGTGAAGAGATGAGAGGAGGCCTGGTCCCATCGGGCGTGCCAACTTGTGGATCCACTCAGGATTCTTTTATATTATGATATCGTTGTATCGTTTATCGATTTATCAAGTGCGGGGGTGTGCCAGTCACATATGTGACAATGTGTTCAGGCTTCGAGACTGAAGTGGTCTGAAGCCTGCAGTGCGCTCCGTCTGACTGATCAGACGATGGTGGATATCATGTCGGGACCAGAGATCTGCCGTGTCATAAAGGCCACGACATTAATTACATCACCTCAGGGAGGAAAAAACCTCTGATTAATCGCCAAGAAAGAGGCCCAATGACCTAGATATTAATTTGCATGACTAAATGACAATCGAATTGAAATATCAGCTGCTTCATTTGTATCTGATGCCTTAGTATTGTCTGGTCATTTTATGCAGATTGTTTGTTTGCATGCTGAAACTAATTTGACCAATTCTTTTATGCAGGTTGTTTGTTTACATGCTTGTGTGCTGACATGATTACTGCCGTCTTCATTTGTGTTCAATATCTTACTATTGTTTAACTATTTGATGCAGATCTTTCGGATATTCATGGGAATAAATATCCGTGTCTTATTTGTCCTCTTGCTTTTATGCTTGGGAGCTATATTTTACATTGGAGCAAGTACATCACCTATAATTGTCTTTGTGTTCTCCATTGGCCTCCTCAGCTTTCTCTTCTCTATTTATCTCACAAAGTGGGTTCTTGCAAAGGATGAAGGACCTCCCGAGATGGTTCAGGTAGTGTTTTGAGTAGTCTTCCATTGGCGCTTTCTGTTTGACAAGTTTTCCTGTTATTCAGTTCACAACTTTTCCTGTTTGACACAACTAGTTTTTATTATGTGTTTGCTAGCATTTGCATGTCATTTCCTCTTGCAAACCTTGGAGATCATGAAGATCCATAAGACCCCTAAATACCAGTGTACATCAGTAAAATCTTGGTACGTAACTTACATGCTGGAGTCAATGGTCCATTGTATAGGCCTATAGGGTCAATGCCATAAGAAGATGTGGCAACTATTTTACAAGACTTGGTGTTTTGGTAGTGCATGCTAGAGTTACCCTTACTTCAGATCCAATGAAGCGAATTAGTTTGGGTACATAGGTCTCCTCTTGGCACTCTATATTTGTTTACTATGTGGATTTCTTTCATATGTTGTATCTTATCCAAGAATCACATCTCGTGTGCATGTTACTGGATAATGTGATGAACTCATTGTGGTCTTGAATGCATCTGGTTTTTGGTCATGGAATTATTTTGGTGTAGATCTGGAAGGGACCCCTAGGTTTAGAACAACAGATAAGGTGTGGTTAAGAAATTTGAGTCCTAAATCCAATCAAACCTAAGATAATAAAACCAGAGCTTTATGACTGAAACAGGAAGATTAAAATTATGCTCTTGCAGCCGCCGCCTACGCCACCGCCGTGGCCGCCGCCGACGCCGCCGACGCCGCCGCCGACGCCGCCGCCGTGGCCGCCGCCTACGCCAAAAAAGCCGCTCGCGATAAATCGCTCGCGGACTTTGCCGAGAGCGTCGTTCAAATCCTGATCGAGATGAAAGCACCGGGTTGCCAGTGGCTTTCGCTTACCGAGCAAGAGGTGGCCTGATCATGGCCACTTCTTTGAAATTCGTGACAGACCTCTTCACCTCCGCCACCGAACACCTCTCTTTCGAGAGCGTACAGGAAGCAGCAGAGGCCATCGTCTCGAACGGCTTCCTGCCGGACTCGATTTATGAGTGCGAAGAGAGCGGCTACTGCTTCGATCGCACCGAAGACGTTGCTCAGATCGTCCGCGATCTCGATCCCGACTATCGGCAGAACTATCGGCTGTTCTGCTGGCTCCAGATGCACGGCGCGGTCTCTGCGCATGAAAGGGCCGCGTGATGCGCAACAAACACATCATCAACGGTCAGATCATCTGGACCAGCTTTGATTATCCGCCGATCCCTGTCCGCAACATGGATTGGAGCGCAACGGACGACAATTACGACGCCGACTGCGACCAAGACGGATTTTTCAGCACATGCCCGGTCGGGCGTGGCGCCACGGAGCAAGAAGCAATCGCTGACCTCCTTGAGCAGATGGAGGCCGCGTGATGGCCCGTACTTACTTCCCCGACTTCGCCCGCGACAACGGCGACCCAATCACTGTCGAGTACGGCATGCAGGACGGCACCTGCGCCTACATCGTGGACGCATGGCCGCGCACCGAAGAATACAACCGCCTGTGGGGGCGCAAGTGCCGGATCGAAGCGGGCGCGTACGGCGGCACGCGGCACTTCCTCAGCTTCACTGATGAGGAGCTTGAAGAGTTGAGCGAGATCGAACGCGACATTGAGGCGGCCAAGTTCGAACTGACCGACGCCGAACGCGAGCGCATGGAGGCTTGGCTGTCAGAAAACTTCGTACACGAAGCTGACGACGATCTGGTGTTCTGATGGCTTACGAAACAGTTTCAACCTCAACTCACTCCCATCGCTGGGAGCGACCATGCCATGAGGTGAGAATTCGGGCAATTTCTCACCTGCCCGTTCGCCGAATGCTCGCCCTTTCCCACGAGCCCTGGGCTAAGGGCCTCCTTTTTGGCCCTTCGACCAGGGCGGCGCCGACGGCCTCGCCGTTAGAGATATAATTATGGATAAGGTTAAGTCAGTTAAGCGGCCGAACGGCGTCGAAATCCCCGGCGAAATCAGGCCTCTACGAAATGACTGGGCGGGCGATCCCCCGTCACTCGGTGTCTGTTACCCCGAACCTTCGGCGGGCGATCCCCCGACGCAGGAGTGGCCGTTCCCCCGACGCGATCCACAAGCCCGCCGGTGGGTGAAACCCCGAAGGCGGGGTTTGATTCGTCGGCTCTACCCCGATGTGCGGCCAAGTGGGTGAAACCCCGACGATGAGAGGCCGAATTGAGTGGGTGAAACCCCGAACACGAGCCGGCCCGAGGGTGGGTGAAACACCGAAGCGCGGCCGAAGGTGGGTGAAACCCCGAAAGGGGGCGGGGGCAGTTGTCCCCGGGGGCCGCGAGGGTGGGTGAAACCCCGACAGATCGCCCCGAACACCAGGCGGATCGGGCCGTTTCCAGGGGCGGCGCGGCGAAGCCGGTGTATTTTCGCCGCCGACGGCGCGGAAAGCCGCTTGAGTAACGGGATATTAACCACTCTGGAGCTTGCCGACAGAGTCTCAGGTGGGTGAAACCCCGAGCCTGGCGCGCGCGGCACAGCGTCATTTCTCGCGCATAACACACGGAATAGACACCAGTTTTTGCCGCGCAGTGTGCGATAGACCGTTAGTCGTCCAGAGCCCCGGCTCGACGATGGGCCATGCGGTCCATTCGGCCGTCGACCTCGGCCAAGCGGCGGTCCTCGTGGGCCCGGCGCTCCCGTTTCGAGGTCTCGGCGGCCAGTTCGGCGCGCAGCTGGGCGCGCTCGGCCGCCGATCGCCGCACAAAGCGCACCGCCGGCGACTTGTCGCCCGCGGTTGTGAAGGCCAGGTCGTATTCCGGCAGGTCGTTGGCCTCGACCACCTTCGTGAAAGCCGCCGAAGCCGCCCGGACCGCCTCCGGGGCCGCCCGCGCGGGGACCGGCGCCGCCTTCGAACGCGGCCGAGCCGAACTGGTCGTAGGTCGCGCGCTTCTGGTCGTCGGAAAGGACTTCGTAGGCGTGGGAAATCTTTTTGAATTTCTCCTCCGCCGCCTTGTCACCCGGATTTTTGTCCGGGTGGTACTTCATGGCCTGTTTGCGGTAGGCCTTTTTGATTTCCTCGGCGGTGGCGGATTTCGTCACGCCGAGCAGTTCGTAGTAGTCGTCAGCCATGGACGAAGGTTTTCAGTTTTCGATTTTCGGTTTTCGGCGGGACGGGTCTTCAATTTCGTATCCGTTTTCAAACTACTGAAAACGGAATGCCTGAAACTGAAAACTCCGGCTCGTCAGGCCGCAGGCCCCGACGAGACGGTGACCGTCGCGGGGCGGATGACGCGGTCGCGGAGCCGGTATCCGGCGCGATAGACGTCGACGACGTGGTCTTCCGGGATTTCGGCGTGCGGGACGTGCGCGACGGACTCGTGCGCGTACGGGTCGAAGTGTTCTCCGGCGGCCTTGATTTCGACGAGGCCGTTCTTGGCGAGGGCGGCCTTGAAACGGTCGGCCATCATGCGGAAGCCGTCGGCGCCGGTTTTGACGTCGGAAGCCTTGTCGGCGACGGCGAGACCGGCGGCGAGATCGTCGAGCACCGGCAGAAGATCGTCGGCGAAACGCTGAAGGGCGAAGGCGCGGGCGTCCTCAAGGTCGCGCTGCGTGCGCCGGCGGATGTTCTCGATGTCGGCGAGGGCGCGGAGATGGCCGTCCTTGGCCTTGGCCGCCTCGGCTTTGGCGGCGGCGATTTCGGCGGCGGCTCCGGTGTTTTCGGCGGATGCGGCGTTTTCTTCGGGCGGGTTGTCCTGGCTCATCGGGCTGGCTGTCTTTGAAAAGTGAAGTCGTTTACAAGGGCGTCGTCGTCCGTGTGGAGGATTTTCCCACCGAGGAAATTCTCGACGAGATGGACGCGGAAAGCGAGTTTGACCTGCTCGGCCTGTTCCAGGGCGTCGGCCTGAGAAGCAAAAACGGCGGCAGGCCGGATTTGACGTAAGTCAGCGGCGAATTTTTCTTCAAAATGACGCGCGCCGCGTCCGTGATGTTCGTCGAATCGAAACCAAATAACGCCTGCATCGAAGGTGTCAGGCCGCCGCGCCGTTCGTTGTCGGCAACTAAATCCGTCGGCGGTGCGAGGGCAACGATGGCTTGAACTTTTGTGTCGGCATCCGCGTGCGTGCCGGCGAGCGTCACGAGTTGGCCGCCGGCGGAATAGCCGATCAAAGCGATGCGATTTGGGTCGCCTTTGAATTCCGCCGCGTGTTGTTTGACCCAGCGGATCGCCGTTTGAACGTCGTCAAAACACGCAGACCAGCGGTTCATTGGCGCGAGGCGATAGTTGATGCTGAACCAAACGAAATTCGTGGTGAACGGCGCGAGGACGGGAACGATGTCGGCTTCTTTGTCGCCCGCCATCCAGCCGCCGCCGTGAACGATGAGCAGCACCGGAAATTTTCCGTTCGTTTCGGGAACGTGCGCGTCGAGCAAGAGCTTTTGTCTGTCCGCTTCGCCGTAGGCGAGGTTCAAATGATTCGCCGCTGCTGCGGGATTCAAAACGGGATTCCAATCCACGCCGAGAACTTTTTCGAGCGTGATTTTTTTGGCTTCGGTGGCAGTCAGTTGTTTGGTCCAATTCGGTCGCGCCGATGGATTTGAACCGTCGCCAGTAGAATTAAATTCGGCGTAACGCGCGGTTTGGTGTGCTTCCGGTTTTTTCCAGTCAAACCAACCTTCGGGACGGACAGCGTCGGACATTTCGCAGTTCAAATAAATCGTGCTGGCATAAATCCGCCACGGACGTCCGAGAAAGGTTTTCACGCCGGGCTGGTCGCCGACGATCTTGCAATTTGAGAAGACGAAACCGAACGGTTGCTCCGGCGGCGTTGAAGCGGCGGTGACGTAACCGTTGCCGAGACAGTTGATGACGCATCGTTCAAACCACGCGGTCGCTGCGCCAAAAATGAAATCCACATGAAATTAAAAACCACACAAGAGTTTGGAATTTGTTGTGCAATAGTAGATCGATCCAACATCTCTCGAACGGATCGGCCTTGCCACCTCAACCAAGCAGACCGGCATCCAACCAACGGAATTCAAGGTCCTGATCCTCCCTCGCGAGGTTGAGGAAGTCACCAAGGGCGGGATCATCCTCGCCACGCAGACCACCGAAACCGAGAAGTGGGCCACCATCGAGGGTACACTGATCGCGTGTTCGCCCCTCGCCTTCACCTACGCCAAGGACGAGGAATGGGAAGCAGCGGGCGGCAGTAAGCCCAAGCCCGGTGATCGCGTCCTGTACGCCAAGTATGCCGGCGTCCGCCACAAGGGCAGCGACGGAAATGACTACATCATCGCCAACGACAAGGATGTCCTGGCGGTACTCACCTAACCCAAGGAAAGGCACTATGACCGACACTCAGGGCGGAGAAGCCGCCGTAGTCGAGACTACCCCACAGGCCGCCCCCGAGGCGGCTTTGTCGTCTCAGGAGCAGGGTGATGCCCGCGACTGGGAAGCAGAGGCAGCAGCCTTTGGCTGGGTCCCTAAGGAGCAGTTCAAGGGCGATCCCGAGCGCTGGCGGCCGGCAGAAGAGTTTGTCCGTCGCGGCGAAGAAATCCTCCCCATCGTTCGCAAGCAGAACGAGAAGCTCAACGCCAAGGTGTCCGAGCTTGAGGAAACGAACAAGCGCATGAGCGCGATGTTCGAGAAGACGCTGGAGCGTGAACGCGCTGCGGCCAAGAAGGAAATCGAAGCCCTCAAGGCGGAGCGCAAGGCGGCCATCAAGGCCGGCGACGACGCCAAGGCCGATGCGATCGACCAGAAGATCGACGACCTGAAGGAAACGGCGAGCAGTGAGACTGCCGCACAGCCGACTGCCAAGACCCAGGCCGCCCTGATCAAGGACTTCGCCACGGCCAACGCATGGTTCGTGGAAGAGCCTGAAATGCAGGAATACGCGGTCAAGGTTTCGGAGAGCAACGCGGCCCTGAACGAGGGCATCTCGTTCGAGGACAACATGAAGTTCGTCCTTGGCGCGGTGCGCAAGAAGTTCCCGGCCTACTTCAAGGAAGAGACGACCACGGCGATCTTTTTCTGTTTGATAACTTATTTTTACCATGAGAATAACTCATTCCATGTGAAATGGTAGAATGATTTATTTCTAGAATAAGGGCATTAGCCCTAACCGACCCCAAATAACTTAACATTGCTGCCAAACTCGGTTAAGGGTGAGTAGACGGAATAACTCATCCTATTCTCCTATTATTCTATTATCAAAGTGGCCCTTACTGCACGGTCACTTCCTTAGCTGGCATCCCCTGGAACTTTGAAATTGTTGGGTCATATCATATCTTTATCTGTTATTATGTTGGTAGATAATGGCAGTACACAATATTTTGGATCTGTGTTGTCAAAATATTGGGATTGACAATAACTAATAAATCCCATCATCCTATGAAGATAGCTGCGGGATTACAAGTTTCTTCTCAGGGGTTCTATCCGGGTGTTACATTGAAGCTTCTCGAAAATACTTTTACATTGGATTTCTTGGTCCTTCCTTTGGGGTATATTGATGTGGTTCTGGGCACTACTTAGATGTAACTACTTGGTGACATTGTTTTCAATATATCCAGCAAGACTATGAAGTTTCATTGGCATGATAAGTATTATACTCTGAATGGCATTTCAGATAAACAGGTCACACTGACTTCTACTGGGAAGTTTGCCAAGGATTTGCGGAATGGCCGTTCTTTTTATGCCATCCAATTATTCAACATTGATTCTTCTATTTTCTCCTCTATTCCTTCTACCCATCCTCCTAATTTAGCAACTCTCTTGGACACTTATTCAATAGTTTTCTCAGAACCACAAGAGTTACCACCCTCAAGGCCGTTTGATCATCGTATACCCTTGATGGATGAATCCACCACTATTTCCTTGCCGCCCTACCGCCATTCTCCCTTTCAGAAGAATATTATTGAGCAACAAATTAAAGATTTATTTCAACACTCCTCAATCCAAAATATTAACAGTCCATTCTCTACACCTGTCCTCCTAGTTCAAAAGAGAGATGGTATGGAGAATGTGTATCGACTATAGGGCCTTGAATAGTCATACTATCAAAGACAAGTACCCTATTCCTCTCATTAGTGGTCAGCATGAGATTAGCCGTGGTGAGACTAGTTTGAGTAGCCTCACCAGTGGTACTGCAATTGCCTATTTACAGGAACAAGATGATGCCAAACTCAACTATCAGGTGGCTAGTATTGAAAATGCTTGCGAATTACTTGGTAAGCATTATCTTCACATGGCTAGTAGTTATTGGTCTGACTCCCGCTTAGTCCGTATTACGGGAAAGAATAGTTCATTTGAGGCTCTGCATTGGAAACGAGGTATGCTCAAGGGCAATACTGACGTTAAGATTCAGACAGGCAGCGCATTGCCATTTAGCAAGGCAGCCAAAACAGCCCTGCTTACGGAAATGATGGCTAATGGCTACATCGCGCCTCAGGATGGTTTAGAGGTTCTTAATCTTGGGGGCTTGGATAAGGTTATCGACGATTCCCTGGTCGATAAACGACAGGCTGTTCGTGAGAACCTTAAAATGGCTGATCTTCCGGAGAAGATGCTCAAATTACTGTTAGAGCCTGCTCCTGGCCCTAATGGTGAGCCTCCGCAGCAGTTCCCTGGACTAGATGGTAAGCCTATCTGGTTTAATGGTGATGGTACTCCGTTCCAGCCGCAGCCTCCGGTACCTGTTAATTCATGGGACGACGACGAGCAACATATTCATTGGCATAATCACTTCCGGAAAACACAGGAGTTTGAGTTACTCAGTCCGTTAAAGAAAAAAGCCTTTGAGTTACACGTTCAGTTACATCAAATGGCTCTTATGGCGGACCTGGCTAATCAGCAGGGTCAGGTTATTAGACCTGGTATGGGGCAGCCCCAGCAGCCTGTAGGACCGGAACAAGACCCCTCGGCTAACGATGATTCTCAGGACAGTAATGAGCCGGGGGGCGGTGAACAGTAATGCCTTTGCCTGCTAACTGGACCACAGTTGCGGTACGAGGGGAATACATTGGTACAGACGGCAATGCTTTAGAGGGTGTTACCGTAGACTTTATTCCTGTACCTACGCGCTTTGTCAATGAGGATGATTTAAGTATTCTTGTAAGTCGAGAAATTACAGGTACTACCAACGCTAGGGTCGTCCACCTCACCTTCACCAACTGGGACGGCGGCATGCAGACCGTCGTCGACGAGTGGAACAAGGAGAACCCGAAGATCCAGGTGAAGCTGATCAACCGGACCCTCTAGATCATGATTCAGGCGGCGGGCGCCGCGAGATAGGTGCGGCAGCGCTGGAATTCGGCCTCGATCGCGGTGATGAGCGCGCCCAGCACGGCGAAATCCTCGGTGGCCGCATCCCGTTCCAGACGGGCGAGCAGGGCGGTCAGCGGCGTGGCGGCGGCGCTGCCCGCCGCGCTCTTGCCGGCATGGGCGGCGCGGGCGAGGTCCGGGCGGTCGCCGGCCGACAGAGCCTGGACCATCGGCACCAGCAGGGTCGCGAAATCCTCCACGAAGATGCCCAGCATCTCCGCCTCGGCGGCCGGATCGCCGTCGCCGATCATGTCGATCAGCGCGGCGCGGTCGAAGGGCGGCAAAGGGCCGGATGGCAGTGCGTCGTCCTCGGTCGCCTCGCCCTCAAGCCAGCGGCGCAGGATCTGCCCCAGCTTGTCGAGCGTCACCGGCTTGGCCAGATAATCGTCCATGCCGGCCGCCTTGAAGCGCTCGGCGTCGCCGACCAGGGCATGGGCCGTGATGGCGATCAGCGGCGTGCGCCGGCGTTTCCTTTCCGCTTCCCAGGCGCGGAAATGCCGGGCGAACCCCATGCCGTCCATGACCGGCATGGCGCCGTCGACCAGGATCAGAGAAAAATCGCCCCTCCTGGCCCTTTCAAACCCCTCCATGCCATTCTCGGCGGCGGTGCTGTCCAGGCCGAAATGCGCCAATTGGCGCGCGGCGAGGAGGCGATTGGTCGCGGTGTCGTCGATGATGAGCACCGGCAGGCGTCCCCGGCCGAGACGCGTATCCGGCCCGCGCGGGGCATCCTCCGCCGCGGCGGTTTCGCCGCCCAGAAACATGATGTGGTGAACGATGTGCGCCTGCATGCCGATACCAAGATCAACGACACCACGAAGACCATGTTTGTGGAGACCTTCGAGCAGGTGCGCGCGGACCTCGACCTCGATCCTACTGCTTTCCCGAGCTCGTCCTCGAGCACGTGACGCGGCTTCGCGCCGATGATCGTCTTCACGGCCTCGCCGCCCTCGAACACCTTCATGACCGGCAGCGCCAGGGCCCGATAGCGCTCGACGGATGCGGGGTTCTCGTCGGCGTCGAGTTTGACCACCGTCAGTCCCGGCTGCTCCGCGTCGATCGCGGACAGGATCGGCTCCAGCATCCGGCAGGGCGGGCACCACTGCGCCCACACGTCCACCAGCACCGGGCCGTTACCGCCGCCTTGCAGCAGGTTGGTACCGTTAAAGTTGGTGATGTTGGCGATACGGTTGACTTCGTCCTTCAGGTTCTGGAATTCCTGGTTCAGCAGGCCACGGTCGGCGTTGGAGAGCTGACCGGAGGAAGCCTGAACGGCGAGGGATTTCATCCGTTGCAGCACATCGGACACGGTGGACAAGGCACCGTCGGCGATTTGCAGCAGGGAGATGGCCTGGGAGGCGTTGTTACCGGCTTGTTGGAGACCGGCGACTTCAGCCTTCAGCTTGGTACCGATGGCAAGGCCAGCGGCGTCGTCTTTGGCGGTCGGCACGCGGCTACCGGAAGACAGCTTGGAGAGTGAGCTCGCAGCTGCATTACCGGCGGCACCCAGGTAACGCTGGGCGGTCAGTGCAGACACGTTGGTATTAAAGGTTACAGCCATTTATTTTATCCTTACTTAGGATTTATCTTTCATCGGCTTCTTGCCGACGTTGGGGAGTGTGCCCAAACTTTAAGCACATGTCCACCCCAGCCCATGCGCTTCCGCCACCTACAGCGTTACACGCACAAACTGATTACTTTTAGTGGAGCACACCAGTTTCTTCCTGACAACCCCCCTGCCACGCCCCCCTCCATAAAGGCCAGCCCAGCAAAACCGCGGGTTTCCATAAAGCGCTTGCCCTGCCTTGAGTTGGCCGGGCAGGTAAATCCGCCACCGCAACCCATGGGGGTCAGGGGCCGCTCCCGGCCCTGCAAAAGCTGCCGTCCCATGCGGCAGTTTTATCACAAGAAATCCTCCCTTTTCCTCTCCCTAACGCTGGCGCTTACAATCACGTTACACTCTAAAGTTTGGATTGGACATTAGATAGAGTTGTCACCCATCAAGACTAGCCATTCCCAATAAGTTGTACTAAGTAACAAAATTTTGTTAAGTTTGTAATTTGACATTATGTAAAGATTGAATAGATTTATATCATACGTAAATTTAAAATTTTGTCGATTAGATAACCTAGCAAATGACTGGAAGTGGAAATTCTATTTCTGTTCCTAATTCGGAAGCAGAAACGAAAACATCTATTTTTCTTCCAGTCCCCGTCTCCGGAAATGCTTACAGGCAACAGAAAACAAAGAGTGTCGTTTCCGTTCTAGTTTACCATCGAATACCTAAATCAGCTATTACCAAATTCAAAGGAGTTAACTCTAAACTAAAAAAGAGATAACCCAGAGTCAACCCAAAAACAAAGCAGGACTTATGGAACAGTTCCTCGTCCAATCGTCGACTAGACCAGTTGTTGGCACTCAAACTCTCGCCAGGTTCTTATTATTGAGCTTAACTACTTGGCTGCACAAACAAGAAGTGAATATATTAATTGTAGGTGTCAAAAGTGAGGGTCTTAACTAAAAATTTTCGTCAACTATGTCTCCGGAGAATTTTGCATATCCATCCAAAGGCATCTAAATGGCAACTAAGAACCATGTCTCATGATTACCATTTTGGAGACTGGCTGCGACCATCAGACCATGTGACTCTTAACCTACCTTTTTCCTGTGATGATCCATCCTGGATATACCAACCTGACCCTCGCGAGAAAGCTTGCCTTGCGCACCAACCACGAACTGAAGGAACCATGCCTTATCGAAGACAATTGTCCTTGCCTAGGCAACTGTAACTCCATGGAGAGATCGAGCCGAAGGGGTCTGGCCCTTGGGGCACACATGCACAGGACATAATAACCACGTTAGAACGATGGGGGTAGAGAACTCGAGCGACTTTTAATGTAGTGCCAATGGGGCCTTGAAGCACAAACGACATCCTGCGAGCACAGATGGGCGTCTCTGTAACAACGTGAGCTATATGCGCCCATAAACTGGGGGATTTCTAAGCCCGGTGGGCATACAAGAGAATCTAGCTATGGGCAGTACAGCGCGAAGAATACCGTCTCTTCTAATCCACAAACCACGCTGATCCATTCCAAGCCATCAGAACTTGAGCCACCGCTTCTCTTTTTCCTTGCTAACAATTGCATTGGATGCTGAAGCATGGGCGGCCTCGGCCTCGGCCAAAGCTTTCCGGGTCTCATCCAGTTTCCGAGAGGCCGCTTCAAAAACCACCTTATCCTTGCGGTTCCGGTAGATCATCTCTTCTAGCCTATCGACCCTGTTTCTCAACTCCGTCACCTTCTCATCATGTGCCACCAGAGATCTCCTATCCTCTTTCTTTGTGTGTTCTCTCTCCCCAGAACCAGCGCTCTGTTTCATGGCCGTGCCATTCACAACATTTGGCCCTGCAAGCTGTTCATTGATAAAACTGAAAACATCTGTTTCAGGCTGATCCATGGCCGCTCGACCTCCGGCAGCATGCTTCTTCTCCTGCATCCTTTTGCCACCTCTACTACGTTTCTTCCCTCGGTTCCCCTCATATTCCTCTATTTTAGTTGACCGGATGGCATGGTCGAGGGATTGCTTTGGTGGAAGAACCTTTACAGGGATTGGATTAACCATGCCCTGTCCCGATACCCCCAAGCCCATCCCTTCCCGGTAGCCCATGCTAGCCATCATCTTAGAAGCAATACCACGGGTGTGATGCTCCCACTTTGCAAAGACAGCTGTCTCAGTTTGGACTCCCCTCTGCATGGTTGTGGCTTCCAAAAAACCTATGCCCTGGTGGGATGTTCTACTCTCTGAATCCTCATCATCTTCTTCGGGATCGGATGGTTCTGAGCTTGATTCTTCTTTCTCTTCGTCACTCATCTGAGCATACTCTGACAATGAGAGTGACTCAACACCAAGCTTGTCAGAGCTTCCATCTCGAAATACAACCTGAGCCAACCTTAACTCGTCGTCCCATGACTCGAGCTCGGCTTCTCTCCAAACGGTCGAATGATTGCCAGAGGTTGCCCATATACTGGAACCAACTAATGATTGTTGCCACATTGTGGGTATGTACTGTTTCAACGAAGAAATGGGCACCTCAAATCCTGTAAAAACAAACTCTATCAGAAGATTATGGGCAGCTTGTTTTTAGCCAAGCTACGAAAATTACATGAATTCCCTGGAATGCAGCGTCCACATACACAAGAATAATGCCCAAAGGTATTAAGTTGGCACTACTGCAAATCACTACTGCAAATGGTGAACATTTACTAAAAACAACGACCACCGGAGCCTTGTCCGAATGTTTAATGTTTGGCGCCAATTACAGAACACAGAGATTGTCAGGACAGACTATTTTGAGATTGCTATATTAAATGATAGTGAATAACATACCATGTGACATGCGGCAGTTACTACCAAATCGACATCGTTGCTGAAGAAAGAACTTGCACATCTGCACTTGGGTGGGCTCGTGTTAGTACCTCGTTTTGACCAACAAATTGGTTCCAAGGTTCCAGCAAAAAACACAAGGCACCAAGTATGATGACAAAACCAATGATTAAGCACAAGAAACACCGTGATTGTCCATCTCATGTCACTTTAAATCATCAATTCATCACATGTTAAAGAACGTGATGAAAGAGACAACTTCATCATAAAACATGGAGAGAGCATCAACTGATGATGCACCAAAACCACTGGAATAGCACATGAAGAGGTTTATCAGGACGAAGGATTGATTTCACTAAATACCAGTGGGTATAAAATGCTGTACTTAGGCATATTGATAGGAATGAACACTGAGTCCTGGCCTCTGCCATATTCAGGCAGCCTCTATTTTAAAAAGAGACCAGAGCCCGAGAATCAGAAAGAAAGTACCACAGGGAGGCATAGAGCCATTGTACGGATGGCAGTATTAGTCTCGTCAATTCAATGTTTTCTAACCATCAATGTACATGATAGGTAACTGCATGGAATGCAAAATCGGCCGATTCAGATCGGGATCGGCAGGGGCTGATCTGATTCTGGCCCCTAAGCCAATCCCAATTTGACAATTAAAAAAATAAAAAAACATAAAGTTTGGTTGACTCGGTCCGAATTGGACTAAAATCAGCCGATTCTTTTATTGGCCAATCCTAACCTATGAGAGTTTGATTAAAAGAGATAAAAATATCTTTACTGTTGTTCCTGCAGCTACTCTTGTTCCTGATCTAGCTACTGTCCTACTTGCTGTTCTGGCTGCTGCTCTACTTGCAGCTCTAGTTGCTGCTCTTGCTCTGCCTGCTGTGGCTATTCTTGTTGTTCTTCTGGCTGCTGTTGTTACTCTGCTTGTTGCTCTTCTTCTTGTCGATGTTCCTCCTATTGCTGCTCTTGTAGGTCTTGTGGTTGCTGTTGATACTCTACCACTTACTCTGCCTGCTACACAGTTTCTTGTGATTGTCCAACATCCCATGCCAACTGACCCTAAATCTTTGCAGCAATAGGTTTCAATTTCATGAACTTAGTGATAAAGTCCATGTTGTAGACATTCACCTTTGGAATTTCTTTAAAGTTCTCATCATCCAGAGATGTCTTCCACTTCTTGAATATAGCAATTAAATGAGTTGCATATGGAAGATGCCTTCTATCTTCTTTAACACACCCCATTATTTGCATCACTATCTCTAGGTGACACACTTTGATTTTCTTAAACATACAGTAAAACAAAAATCATTCTGTCTCTGTCAGCCTTCCTCTACGTCCATCTTGTGGTGTAATAATTGTGGTAAGCATATGGTGCAACAATCTCTTTCATGGAGAAAATTAATTTGTGTTGAAATTTGTCAGCCGAGTTTGCTTGTAATTATTTGGGTCACTCGGCTGGTCTGTCAGTATTGTGAAGACCTCGAATTCATCATACTCAAAATTCTTTTCACAAACCCCCTCCTCAGGTATTCTAAAAATTTTATGAAGGGAATGTTGAGTCAGCTCAATTTTTGTCCCTTTAACACATGACCGGATTTTTGACAATTCTGGGTCATACCTCAAATTCTCATAAAACTTAGTCACTTGTCTCGGATAGTAATATCTATGCTTTCTCATAAACTTTTTCCAACCTTGAAAATTAATTATGTCCAAAAATTTAGGAAAAGCATCAAGCATCTCCTGATCATTGAAATCAACATACCAGGGGAAAATTATCTTGGCAGAATCAACCCAACCCTCTGCTTGCATAGATGTTGTATTAGACTCATCTTTCTCTCACCAAGAAGAATTCTCATGAGTTGATGCCATGGCGGCCTAAGGGCAGGATTTTTCAAGTAACTTTGCTCACTGGTCAATATGTTTTTAAAGCTCACATTACCCCTTGTTCCGTAATTGTGTAAATTCCTTGTCACTAAAAGGGGTCCTCCTCCAATCTTGTTATGATATATTCTTTTGCTAAAGAAGTGATGAAGTCCATGCTCAAGGGTCGGGCATGGCACCTCTTGTTTGAAGCCTTCAATACCAGGCCTATTTATTCTTTGCTTCCATGCAGGGGGTTAGCACCTATGTTACCAATTACTTTTCATTATCATATTCCAAGAGCCCCGAACACTACAAAGCTTCCCATTCTAACACTCCAACTCCCTCACGTTATTATTTTTCACCCTCTAAGGGAGTTATCATTTATCGTTAAAGCTTCATCAAATGAGTGCACTTGGGCTTTGATTCCATCATTTGAGCTATTTGGTTGGACACATTACTCGTCATAGATAGGTAGGCATTCTTATATTAAGGGGCTTCCCATCAACTCATTCACTTCCTACTCCATCATGTCCACCCTCCCATTAACCATTAATTTCCCCTCATGGGCCACCTGTTGGGCAAGAAGAAGGTTCTTACCCTTTCACTCTTTGTGTTTTTTGCATTCTCTGCATTCCATGCATCTCATATAGTGTGCATTCATTCATCTTTCCTGGGTCTCTTGACCCCTATCTCCCTCGATCTCCAGACCCTCTGGACCCTCTTTCTTTTAATCTACTCCCCCTAGGGCATCGCATCCCTTCATACTCCTTTTCTCGAAGAGCTCTAGATTTCTCTTCCCACACTCTCCCAGGGCATCGTGTCCCTTCTTATTTTCCCTTCCCAAAATTTCTAGATTCTCTATCTTTCCTCCCAGGGCATCGCGCCCCTCCACATTTTATCCTTCTAGAACCCTCAGATCCTTCCCACTTTACTTACTTCAATTCACCTTTCTCATCGGGATTTTTTCAGACATTGTGTCCCTCATCATTTTCTTCCAATGGAATCTCTAGATCTCTCGTATCATTCCCCTGTCCCAGACTATGATCTTAGACTCAACCTCATATATTTCTTTTATCTTGTCATCTCCACCTAATTAATCTTCACGGTCAACTCCATATATTTCTTATTTTGTCACCTCTACCTAATTAATCTATCTCCACGACTAATTAATCTATCTCCTTAGTCCATCTTGACCGTAATGAGGAGTGTTGAAATTTAGACATACTCTCTAGATAATAGTCTCATATCGGTCAATGAATTATGATTCATGTGCTTATGACCTTGAGTTGTTGTGATTCGTGTGTTTATGACCCCGAGCCTACATATCTCAACAGTACAGTTTTGTGAACTCAACCATTATTATTATTAATGATGACGATGGAGAACTTTAAATGTTGATATTTCGCACTCTATTAAGTCACATCTTAAACTAATTACATAGGTAGGCGCGTCCAGGTTGCGTCCAAAATGTCGGTTAATTTATGGCGTACGTCTTTATCCTACAGCACTCGTATATGTTTCCTAATTTATTTATAGAGGATTACTTTTTAACCTCTCCAGTCACATTGTCCCATGTGAAGCCGTTATAAATAAGCTTACACGATACATACTAGTTACAAATTACATATCGTAATGTACCTTAATTATGTAAACATTGGCCCATTGGAAGGGAAATTAAGTGTTACAACTAGCTAGTCCGCCCCAAATGTTACACGAAAGCGAGTTAAAAAAACGTACGCGTCTGGGTATATATCGCCATCAAATAGTTGTGCTCCCTCCCACATGAATGCCAGATGATGCTACCACCACCGCCACCGTATAGAGAGGTTTTTTGCTAAGGGAATCAAGAGAATTAATTTGTGGTGTTTGAGCTCCAAGAAGTTAGTTAGGTCATGATTAGACACATCCACAGCGTTGTGGAGGGTAAATTAACATAATGACGGTTCCGTCTAAATAAATAAATATAATGACGGCGTGATCAACATCCACACGATATATTGTCGTAAAGTAATATTTTACGCAACACATTTGATCCACACGGTGTATAAAATCATGTCATCATGTAATATTTTTTTCATTGATTTAAAATTCAAGTGAGGTAGCTCAGATATGCCACCCTGTTGCGAGTAGGCAGGGAAGCATGTGCACTAATCTACGAGCTTCGCCTTGCCTTGGGTCTTTCGCCCGATGCGACTCAACTCGTCCGCACTCGCCCACTCATCGGCCAAACCCAGGGTCCTCATCACACCCTGCACATCACAAAAAAGGGGGGACCTACATCAGTTTTAAAAAAAAAGAAAGAGAGGAAAAAAGGGGGCAATAAAAAAATAATACATGAACAAAAATAAAATAAAATACCAAAATAAAAAAACACGTCACTTGTTGAAGATGCATTCATCGTTCAAATACCGCACTCAGCGAACCTCTCCCCCCTCTCACCCGGGTTGAGCAAAACCAAAATAAAATTAGGGAAGTGGAAGATCGAGGGGTCTACCGGGTCGTGCTCACTCCCCTCAACATCACCGGGCCTCTCGGGCCCCTTAATAGCCAACGAAGGCACCTCTACCTCCTCCACGGCCGCCTCTTCGTGCTCCTACATGATCCTCCACAAGCGAGGAACTGCTCGCCCCATTCTCTCTCCACCATGGCACGACCTGCCACGTTCCATAGATCGAAGATGGGGGGAGGAAGAAGAAACGACTTTGGGCAGGAAGAGGGGTCGCTTGTGAGCAAAATGAGGAAGAAGAAGGGCCGCCCTGTGGCTCTCGACAGTTTGAATTTGAATTCAAAGAATAGAACGCGCCCTCGCGCCTAAATGCTTCCAATCTCTAATAAAATAAAACAAACAAACAAAAAATATAACAAAAAAAATGGATGCTTCTGTAGGTAGTTTGAAATGTCGCACTGGAAAAGGGCCCAAAGGCCATCATTGCTGATTTCGACGGTAGATTCCCATTGAAAGGAACAACCATGATGAAACACGATCTCTCATTTCGGCACGGGGTTTTGTCGAACGTATCACATGGGAATAAGAAGAGAAGAGACGTGGAGAAAAAGGAATGCGCAAGGAACAAACCAGTGACAAGAAATCTATTCATATATTTACATAAACCGTCATGTACATCAGAAATAAGGGGGGGGGGGTGTACAAGTACCGATATCTGTGGGTGAGTATACTTGCACATACATACATATGAGATGCACATACTTACGTATATTCATAAATATGATCTTACCATGAAGCTTACACCTACATTTTCAACATATTAAACAGAGCAATCAAGACTTAATCATGAAACATGGATCATAAGCTAAACACAGAAAGAACATGCAACAGTGACTTCATGCTCTGGGTGATTGCACCTACGGGTGGCTCCACATCAGATTTTTCCTCCTAAACACCTAGTCAGGATAGCCCTTTCCACACATAGCCCTTTCCATTGGTAGCCATTTCCACTGAGTAGCACTTTTCTTTGCACATTTGAATAGGGGTTCCAAGGGAGAAACGTGGCTCTACTGGGCGATAGGGTCCGATTACAAATTAAATCGTTACATGTAGTGGACCTTCTGTCCAGATCGCCCTATGCTAATACAGTGCAAGGTTTATTATCCTTAGAAATGACTTTACCAAAACTTGGTAGTGATGTAATGTGTTTTCTTACTTAATTCTATCTTTACATGACTAATCTTGTCTTGTCAACTTATCCTAGTTGTTGCGTATATTATCATTCATGAAAATCTTTCTAAGCACTTTAAAGAAAACTTACAGAAATTAGAACCCGAGTCTCAACTCGATCTGAACATGTAAGGTGTAGTTAGTGTTCTTTGGGGGAACAATTTAGAACATAGATCAAAGAAACTAAGCATAAGGTTTGTGCCTAGTTCGTGCTTAGAAATTCTATCTCAAAGAAGGTAGAAACTCTGCGCCTTCTATCCTTCCCTTCACATAGCTTATCTTATTTTCTCCCTGGTTCCTCCTAAGGTTAAGAGAAACATAGAACCAAGTCTCAAAAAATAGAAGATCTTGGATAATGATCTGAGAAATTTGTAAGAGGCTTACCACTGTGAGACAACAATGTCCCCCCAAGAACGCTTCGAAAAGTACATGAAGCCAAGAAAATGAGAAGGACAGAGGGTAAGAGAAAGGAAAAGAGTGAGATCTATATAACTCTCCATTTGCTTTGATTTGGGTCTGCCCCTTCTATAACAACTTCACCCCGTCGATCGAGAACTCAGCCAGCCTCGAGGCGCCGGCGGTGTACACGTACGGGCCAGCCTCGGTCACCAGGGCGGCCCCCGTCACGTCTGAACGGAACGCGGCGCGGGCGCTGTCGGCGGTGACGTAGAGCTCAGTCATCCGGTTGGCGGCCATGTCGGTGGATTGCAGCGTGAAGCCCGGGTCGTCGACCCAGGCGCCGCCCCTCACGATGAGCCCGTACCGCCAGCGGGCCGCCGACAGCAGCCGATTGACTCGCGCCGAGACTCGCTCCCCCGCTCCCACCACGCCGGGCAGGGCATTGTCGTTCACGTTGGAGAGCTCGCTGACGGTCTCGACGAGACTCACGTCAACCCACGAGTCGGCCCAGCTCAGCGCACTCGCTCCGCCGCGCCCGCCACGGCGTCGCCGCGGCCACGAGCGCACGCGCATCGTCCACTGAGGCAGCCAGCCCTCCGCCCGCAGGTCGAGCGCAGAGACCAGTCCCGCCCGGAGGATCGTCCCGGGGCGCGTGTCCCCGTAGGCGAACGACGGCGAGAGTTCGTCGTCGCGGTTGTCGAGCGTGAGCGTCGCCTCCCCCACCCTGGGGCGCCCTCGGGGCTCGTCGGCGCCGCGGACCCACGACATGCCACGCCAGCGCTGCGTCAGATCCTCCCACTGCAACGAACCGACGACAGCCGTGCCGACGACGGCCGCTCCGATCACGGAGCCCGACCCGTTCAGGCGCTCGACGATGAGACGCCAGTCGCCCTCGCCAACGGGGTGCCCGATGAGCTCGGCCTCCGTTACGGCCATGCCGGCCCCCGCCGAGATCGTCTCGCCGGTAGGCGTCGGGAACGCGGCGCCATCGATGGCGTAGCCGTCCATGACGAACAGGACGTCGGATGAGTCCTCGACGCGGAAATACGCCAGGTCGCCCACGAGACGACTCATCCCGCCGTAGCCGGTATCCGCCGAGCTCGTGCCGAGTTCGATCTCGGCAGCGGCGGCGAACACCCCGGCGGCCGGCGGTGCGCCAAGGCCGGACCCGCCCTCCACGTACCGCACGCCGTCGCGCGAGTA
>JANBPO010007978.1:0-18080 GCA_024336825.1 Amorphophallus titanum | reverse complement strand
CTTCATTTTAATTTCTTATCTTCTGTAAATTTGTTCATATTTTAGTGCTCTACATTTTCTATTTTTACCACTTCCTCTGAATCTGTCTCATTTTTAAGTTATTGTACGTTTTTCCACTTGCTGTCCTGGCAGATTACTGTTCATCCGAATTGATACCTTATGTTATTTCTCTGTTTTCATATGAGTTCTTCATGAAAGTTATTCTTCTCTTGTAGATCTAGCTTTTATTCTTCTACCACTTCCTCTAATTCTTTTTTTAAGTTATTTTTATTTTCTCACAGTTCTATTTTCTACTCAATTACTGTTCACCCACACCTATAGATCTTGATCTTTCATATTTTTTACCTTCTTCTTCTCATTTTATGCCTCTAGACTCTTCACAAAAGTTCTTCTTAACCCTCCGATCTTCAACTTCTCTTCTATCATTTCTTCTAATTCTCTTTAGATTTAAAGTTATTCTTCTTCTTAGCTCATCCTATTTTCAGTTTAATTTTTCCATGCATATTTCTTCCATCTACCTCCCTCTCCCTTCTATTTTCTTCTAAACATCCCAATGTGGAGTTCCTTCTTCGGTCCTCTCACGACGGCGTTACACCTAAGCGGGGTGACGGCTCGGCACGACGTGGACGGCGTCAATCTTTCGATTTCTCAACTCATTTCTTCACTTATCCTTTTAATTTCATGTTATACTTTTGATTTTTATAGTTGTAATTTTTATTTCCACAAAAATAAAAATTCATGTTGGCAATCCATCACTTCCAAATTTCTCTTCTCAACCCCTCTCAATTTCCTTAGTTAAATTTATTTCACATGCATATTAATTTTCTATTTCTGTACAAACACACTCCAAATAAATGATTTGATTTTAAATACATGAATTTTTCAACTAAGCTTAATTGAAAATATTTTCTCCTCGTGGGATCGACCCGCTATTCACCGCTTTACTTGATTTTTCAAAGCTATTTAAGTGAGTGAATGTGATTTTATAAATTTTAAAATTGTGTGGCACGATATTTTTAAATGACGGGTGCCGAGCGCATCAATTATCCACCTAGAACAAGTTTTCACATAATTTTGCTATTTGATTTTCATATTGACTTTCATTTGACAACTGTTATTGGCCTGATATTATAATAAAGCTCACATTTTGAGGGTCAAGACTGCCCCTATTTGAGACCTCTACCGTATTGGGGAGCGCCTAGCTTGGTCATCTTATCCATCAACCTCTTGCCCCTACACTCGACCGAGTAAAGAAGTGAAAAGGCCTTTGTGTATACCCTGATATGGCCAAAGCAGCAACGGTGTTGTCTCAGAGGAGATCGGCTATGGCTTGCCGTGAAGTGTGTGAAAAATCTATGCTAAAAAGATCACCCTCAACGATCGGGGAAAGAACTCAGACTCCCAGCGCGGAGCTATCACCAGCCTAAGGTGCTATAGAAGCAAACCCTTTTTTTTTGTTTTGACTAAATTAGAACTCCTATCTAAGCCACTCAAATGTGTTGAGGAATGTAGCATTATAACCATGCGCAAGAGACGTAAGTAATGGAAATGATAGCATGTTCTTTGCATAAAAATAAAAGATACCTTTACAAATCCATAGGGTGAAAACAGCGCCCTGACCTGATATTAATCAACGAGCTTTGAGGAGGGCGAGTAGCTTTGTATTCCTTGCTTGACAGGATGAAAATGAGAGGATAGCAAAGGATTAAGGATTCCCTACATGGAGGAGCGGTAGACATCTCACTGGACAAAGAAGGATGAAAAGGAAGATAGACGTGGGCTAGAACTCCCTTGTTAAGGCACTGAGATCCTGACAACAAGGACCCAGATATAGAATGAACAAGGATTAACTGAGATCAAGGTGGGCTAAAGCCTCAAAAATAGTATGAAAAAGGGTGAGGACCCCGAAAAGGTGAAGAGGAGAGAATGGAAAGATAATGTGAGGATTGCTGTAAAGATGAGGAAGAAGAAGAGTGATCATCCGACGTAGTCAGAGAGGAATCATAAGTAGCATCCGGCAGGGCCAGAGAAGGAAAAGTGTAGACATCAGACAGGGTCAGAGAGGAATCGAAAGCAACACCCAGAAGTCCCGGGGAAGGAGAATCAAGTGAATGTTGGAAATCCACAGCCCTCCTCCGCCTTCCCACCATCGTCTGTCGCCTCCCTCGTCCTACCACTGGCCAGATCTGGCCTGTAGGAGGGCGTAGGAGGCGGTGGATGCCCCATCCCGCTCTCCCACCCCCTCCCACTGCAATCCATCGCCTCCTCCGCCCTCCCACCAACTAGATTTGGCCAATGGGAGGGTGGAGGAGGTGGTGGATGCCAGATCCCACCCTCCTACCACTCTTGCCACCCTCCTCTGCCTTCCCACCACCACCCTCCACCTTCCCACTGCCACTCACCACCGTTCGCCACCTCCTCCGCCCTCCCACTAGCCATATCTGGCCGGTGGGAGGGTGGAGAAGGTGGCGAATGCTAGATCCCACCTTCCAATCACCCTTGCTGCCCTTTACTCCCCTCATCCCCCTCTTACGGTCCTCCCACCATGGCCCACCACCCCGTCCACCCACGCACCAGCCATCCTTGCTGCCCTCCTCCTCTCTATAAAACAAAGGATATAAAAAAAACCTCACTAGAGGCTTCTGGTCGCTGGGTCTCACTGCCTAGAGGCCTGCACCACCGCTTGCACCACCTCCACTGCCTGCAACGTGCTAGCACTGTAGTTGGACGCTGCCCACCCTCCCTGCGCTCGATGCCTCCACCCCCCCTTGTCGCCGCCCATGGCCGGCTTATAATGTCGAATTGGCATGAGTCGGACGGCCTACACATACCAGGCCAATCTTATGACGAACTTGTCTGGTATGCAGTGAGACGCACAGTCTCGTGCAGTCCAATGGGAACATGCCGTATGCCACGCGTTGACCTTCCCACCCGCTAGGTGGCATGACCCAGTACGGGCGATTTGTCCCGTGCCGAACCAGTTTGTAAAACCCTAGCCGTCACCCACCTCCCCCCACGTGGACCCCGCCCAAGCCCCGGGAACCCCTGGCCGCCCCCCGAACCCACCGGCACCGCCCACACCCCCCCGAACACCCACCACAAACCACCCCCCCGCCCACAACACCCCAGCGAACACCACCACCCCACCCACCACCCCCCCCCACCCACCCCACCCCCCCCCCCAAAAAAATAAAAAAATTATTTTCTCGATCTTTGAAACACGTTGATCGCATTGGTACCATCCCAGAGTAGGAGAACACAACGGTTTGCCCTACACAGGGTTCCGCAGGTCTGCTGGGAAAAAGCACGCGTGAATCCCAAAATACGCTCCGGGACTCCCAAAAGTGATCCGAAACTCACGAATCCAGACCCGAAAAATATCCGAAAAAAATTTGGGACATTACAGCAATATGAAATATGGCATTGACAACTGGCAGGATGGCTTAAACAGAACAGGTCTTCATCTCACCCGCCATTGAATTGCCACGTGATAAATCATTTTGCCCCTGGATCTTGTGATATAAGATGCTAGATAAGATTCGTTTTGAGAGTCTGACTGACAAGAGCAAGCTACATGCCCAACCTGACACGGAGACTGTCCGCACGCCACAATGATCCATATCTGGTATCTAAATTTGTGGGTGTTAAAATTGTGTGTCTTCCATGTTTGCAGATCTGGTGAACAATTGGGTACCATCGCCAGGTCAGGGACCAAGGAGTTCATGGAGGCGCTGGCTGCTGGGACTGATGTGAGCATGATTAGGCAGTTTGGAGTGGGGTTCTACCCTGTCTACCTCGTGACAGAGAAGGTTATTGTCACCACCAAGCACAACGATGACGAGCAGTACATCTGGGAGTCCCAGGCTGGTGGTTCGTTCACTGTGACCAGGGATACATCAGGAGAGAACCTTGGCCGTGGAACAAAGATTACCCTCTTCCTCAAGGAAGACCAGGTATATGGGCGTGCTTTACTCGTGATCTTCAATTGCCGACAGGCATACTTAATTTTGTTGCATATGATTACATGAAGCTGTAAACTGTTAGTTTATGCCCCTATTCCTCGAGCATGGCATACTATTTCTCCATTTATGTATAAACATAATATAGCAAAATCCTACAGAGAATAAAAGAAAGACTAAGATAGCTTATGAGGGCCGGCAGCTTCATTGTTTTGCTACTTTAAGTGTTGTTTTAATGTGGTATATAGTAACTGTTTCAGTTCATTTTTCAACTAATAAAATAGCAACATCAGAAAATTGGTTCACATGCTTCAGTACACGAGCAAAGTCTAAATCTCCCATCTTCGTCACATAAATAAGTCACAGCCACTCATTGAGAATTGAACCTCCAACCTATCTAATAAGAGAAAATTTCCTGGCACGTCTTAGATCCATTGACTGGTCAACATATAAGATCCATCCACAATGACACTCTACACTCTGATGGCAAAACCACATAGTACATTTTTATTGGGATAGAGGCGAATCAACATCGAATAATGTTTGTAATTACAGCCTACAACTTTCTGCTACTTATATAGAGGTTTGAACAACTAGATCTCAAGGATACTATCTAATTACAAAAGAACATCAGACCAACCAAAAGTAAAAGTTCAATATTGGACAACTCAAAAAGGATGGCAGAAACATCCACAATGATCAAGATTTTCTTATCAGAAAGAAGAACATTGTATAGCAGTCAGCATCAAAGATGATATTAGACAGTCATAGATGCTCACCACAGGACTCCTAAATTGTATATCTTTCAGCAATAAGAACAAAGAACATTGAAGGCCATAGGAGACAAACTATGCCAAATGCTCCGCCATGTCTCCTCCAATCATCATGCCTAATGGCGCTGCAGTGGCTGACCGAGGTGGACCAGGTGACAATGAAGTCCAGTCCTGCCCCCGTGTTCCTCATCAGGTTGGTTCAAATCCCCAACAACTCAGTTACAAGCTCGGTTTTACTTAATATAACAGCAAGAACACAGTATGTATATGCCCCCCACAAACAGAGGAGGGACAGAAGAGAGACAGCCATCATGCAGTCAGACAATGGGGATAACCTGTCTGTGGTGTGTCGTTGTGAATGGGGGAGAGAGAGAATTATCCAGTGTGCAGATGCAGACAACTTGCCTGTCACCTACTCCGATGTGGCTTGACACAAACAAAGAGGAGAACGAAGGAGGGCAGGGGAGGGAAGAGAGATACGTGACACAAAAATGTAGATGTGCAGGAAGGGGAAGAAGAGTTGCAGTGGAGGAGGAAGAAGGATCCTCACTGACAAAAGCAGAAAGAAATGACAACACCTTGCCTGTCCAAAAATTACATAAAAACCTAGAACTTTGTAGAAATTGCACAGAGCCTTTGTTCTGTCCTGAAGTTCCCAAAATACCTTTGTCTAGGGTCACGCCTCCTGGACGACTAAGTGGAGTGGGACCATGTCTCTTCCTTGAAGCGGTATGCATTCTCTTGAACTCTGCTCAAGGCTGGCCAGAAACTGTCAAACCCAAGAACCTTGATACTTAAGAAAATCACGGGAATACTCCTTTTGCCTGGGAAATTGCAAATAAACCGGAAAGATAAGAAATGACAAACAAACTCAGGAAAATCCTGAAATTGCAAATAAACCTTGAAAAGTCAAGAAATGGCAAATATGTTCAGGGAAAGTTAGAAATTGCAGAGATACCCACAAAGGGTCAAGAAATTACAAATAAATCCTGAAAATGTCAAGAAATGACAAAAATACCCCGTGAAGTCAACAAATGACAGAAATGCCCAATGTTGTCAAGAAATGTCGAAAATACCCTAGGAAGTCAATGAATAATAGAAACGCTTGGAAAAGTCAACAGATGACAGAAATGCTCCAGAGCGTCAAGAAATGACAGGAATGCCCTAGAAAGTTGAGAAATGACATGGTTACTCCGGAAGGTCAACAAATGATAGAAGCACCTTGGACAACCAAGAATTGACAACGATGTCCAAGACAATCGATAAATTGCAGATATATCCTGGAAAGTCAACAAATGACAGATAAATTTAGGAGAATTAGAAAATCGCATAAATACCCATAAGGGGTCAAAACTACAGAATTATTCAAAAAAATGTTAGAAACCGCAAAAATATTCAGGAAGGGTAGAAAATTGCAGAAACATCCACAAAGGTTCAGGAATTACAGATGTTCCCAAGAAGGGTCCATTCATGATGAAACTCAAATTCAACGGTCAGATCTTGACCAGAAGTAAATTCAACGGTCTGATCGTGGTCGGGACTAAATCTAGCTGTCCGATGGAGGACAAAAGCAGATTCTATGGTACGTTGAAGGCTAGGAGCAAATCTAACAGTCTAATGGTGACTAGAAGCAAGTCCACTTGGAAGCACTCCCTATGCGTGAGTAGGGTCTTCGGACCTTCACCTCCGCCACGTACCGAAAATCAACTTGTGTGATTGCACATATCCGTACTTGATTGCATGTATATAGTTTACAAAACTTTTCTTAAAATCTCTTAAGACTTTGCCTCATTGATAAATAAAATTACATTGATCTTGATCATTAGTGAACCGTGACATATACAAAGGAGGAGGAATTATTTCCATCTGTGCATACATTTTGGGGGAGTCATAATTATGGTATGGCAAATTCATTCTCTACACACAAAGCAATTACATATTGCACAAAAATGATGCATATGACTTTAATTGATAAGGATTTCAGAAATTTTTTTAACACTTCAAGGGAAATAAATTTCTATATGGAAATGACGAGTAATCGTGAGGAAAAAGCTACCGACCCCGCATTGTAAATAAGTGGAATGTCTAACAAAGTAGTCGGGAATCCCCACTGAAATAAATGAGAAAACTTGCGTCGAAAGGTAAAGCAAAAATTTACAATGCGTGATGAATCCTAGTAGCCGGGAAACTCCATTGAGACACATGAGGTGACTCACGTCGAACAGTGAAATCATTAAAAAAATGGGGCGATGCGAAGCTACTAAAAGTTGAGGATCCAAATGGAATTATAGAAAGGAAATAACCCTCTAGTATTTTCTAGAAATTCTTCTAATATCCATATAATATTGAAGTTCATTACTCATTTTCACATATTTCACTATTGGGTACTATTGTGATGGATGTAAATTGTTAATTTGTTCATCTTATGGCTTATGTCATCCAACTAGCTTATGCATGCACTACCTTTTTGATTATGCATCATGTCTTACATTTTGACTTGAATCTAATGCTCATTTTCTATCCTTTTATTCCCTTGAGGGGGTGATGTATATACTTACATACTTGCTTGTCCTTCTGCTTGCATATTTGCTTGCATGAATAATTTTAATAACCCTATTGTCAGTCAATTTTTATTGATGACAAAGGGGGAGAAAAAGTGCATATACATACACATACTTATTCATAGAGTGCATACGGGTATTTGTCTGCCTTGTAACCCATTTGTGTTTCTTCTTCTTTTGTTCATTTCCTATGTTCACGGTAGCTGGCAAGAGCTTGATTGGGCCTTTGACCGGACCTCTGAAGCTTGCAAAAGCTTGACTTTGAATAGTTGACTTTGATTGGGTCAACATTGACTTGGTAAGCTTGAAGTTTAAACTTGGCTAGTTAACTTTGACTATTGTTGGCTTTGACGAAGTCACCTTTGACTAAGCTGGCTTGACTGTGATCAACACACTTTTGGCAGACGAAATCCAATTTCTTCATCTCCTTTAGCTTTTCAGCTTTGCATTCATATCAATCTATTTGTCACCACAATCAATCTATATGACACTATTGAGAAGCTAGTTTTCACTCTTAAGGAGCTATTTGTCACTGTTAACTATCTATTTGTCACCCTTATCAGTCTCCTCTTGCTTCATGGTGACAGTGCGCAATTCGAGCTTGATTTTCCCCAGCTATCTAAGCTTTCAACCTCGGTTTCATCACTATCAGCTTGTTGGCATGAAGTCCGATCTTGCTGGCATGAATTTGAGTCATGTCCGAGCTTGACTGCATCAGATCTAAGCTTAAATTCATCAAGTCTGAGCTTTGATTCATATCTTCTTTTTTTCAGCTTCAACGGGACTGGAGTCGACTCGAGCGTCTTGTGGAGTCGACTCTCCTTCTACGGTTTCTTCGTTTGAGCTAGCCAATCTATCTTTCACCCTTAGGTACCTATTTGTCACCCTTAGGTACTTATTTGTCACCGTTATGCCTCTATTTGTCATCTCTGTGCCTTTATTTGTTATCCTTAGCTACAGGGCTCTTCCTGGTGACCTGATAGACTGAATTCTTGACAGTTAGTTGATTTTTTGTCCAAAACTGATCCTGTCTTCACAAAACTCATGAAGATACATGGATTAATATTGATAGAAATATTTGAAGCATCAAAAACATATGGACCTTAAGAATCAAAACGTATGAAACTCAAGATTTAAACTCATGAAATCAAAACACATGATCCTCAAGAACAGATGAGTCATAGTGTTGACATCACGTGCCTCAGTGTTAATTTTGCCTTTTTTGAATGGTTTCAACCGGTTTCGGCCGAAATCGAAACCGAAATCGGAACTGGTACGTTTCAGTTTCGATCCTGGCTGAAACCGGTACTGAAACCGGTGCTGCCATCCTTGGGGACCACTGAGGACGTCCGCATACGATTTGGGGGGGCGTTGGTGCTCGCCAACCCTCGTCGCCCTTCTGATAGCCTTCAAGAGCTTACAGGCTCTCCAGCGATGTCCCACTATGCCACACCGGAAATAGTGCCTGGGGACAAGGGGCCGATGCTTACCAGCCATTCCCTCCGGGTGCCCCAACACCTCGTCCCAAATGAAAACCACATAGCTTCTCTCTCTAGAAAAGTCTAGAGAGAGAACCCCAAAAGCTTTTTTTTGTTCATAATTTGTGATTGTAATGTGTCATGCAGAAGACAGTTTTTAAAGCATTTCACTTTAAGATGAACTATTTCTGTCTGCTGGAATAACCTATTATACTTTATTGCATGTTGTTTCGGTTATTGATATTACTTCTACATAACATGAAGTGGTAGTCTTTTCCAAGGTCACCCTTTTGTGGCCAGATCCTTTGTCTCTCTGCTTTTATTCCTTTGTTTTGCTTCTGTACTTAAAACTCATTTATTCTCTCCTGCCACCTTTTAGCTCCTTATAGGAAGATGATTCTTCACCTTTGCCATAATTTCTTCTTCTTTTGGCTTATGTCTGTGTTGCTCGTGAAAGAAGAAATATTTTGTTGTCGTATCCTTCTTATTCTAATTCCCTAATTTACTAGTCATTTCTGCATTTTATATGCAGTTAAGCCCAAGGGATTCTGTGATGGATGTGAGGCAGTTCCTTCTTGATGCTCCGGAGACATGTTTCTTTACATGTTATGATCTGATACTGAACACTAAAGATGGTGCAGTTCATCTGGAGGACTACAATGAAATTTCTGAAGTTGCTGATATTACTGCCGGTGGCTGCTCCTTGGAGATGGTTGCTGGTAGGGAAAGCATACTAATTTCCCTTGAGTATATTTTTCTTTGGTTAAAGCCTACACATCATGGCTTCGCCTCGAACCGAAGAAGAGCCCCCGTTGCAATCTACGAACTGCGCTTATATGGTATTTCCATTTGTAAATAGCTTAACTTTTTGGCGTTAGTGGATAAAATAAAATATGATTTGGCTCTATGCAGGAAAAATAAAAGGCAAAATGGTAGAAGAAACCAGACTATAGCTGCTGTTACTCAAGGGCTTGCGTCGGAATCGTTCCAGCAGGAAGATACTAAGATTTCTTATCCGATTCCATGAAGTAACGTCCAAATATGTCTTAATTCTGGACTTTACCTGCCAACTTTGGGGTTTACATTTATGTGTCGCGGGGGTAGAGGGTGAAGTATGATTAAGGTTAATAATCTCTTGGAGCGCAATGGAGAACGTTTCTTGTGTGCTTATACAAATCGTGTTTATCTGTGTTTTAACTATAGTTTGTCGGCTCGGTTTGACTCGGGTCGATTCGAGAGTATCGTATCGTATCTGAAAAAATCTGATACACTGCGGATCACTTCCAGGATTGATCGAGTCGATTCGAGTCACAATGTGTGTGTGTGTGAGAGAGAGAGAGAGAGAGGGCCGAGTCAGATGTGACTCGATCGTATCATATCGGATAAGAAAGATCTTGATCCGGTATGACTCAGCGAGTCGATAAACCTTAATTTTACACTCTTGTTATAATTTATGATTATCCTAAAGATTTTTATAGATACATGCAGCATGAAACCTATGAAGACTCCCATGTACTTCGTCCATTTCTGAAGCATACTTTACCATGCGTTTGGATTTATGCAAATCACAGGATGACCGGAAGAAGAAATCTGAAGCTGACGTGGCAAACAATTCCTAGATTTTACTTTTCAAAAAGGACCATATGTAATCAAATCCCCTCTTAAATCAATCTATCGTACCGCCGCAGGGCAAAAATAAAGTAGGGATAATTCAATGTATACATCTAGGATCCTATATATCCCTTCTGTGGAAAATCTTTTTGATTCATCAATGGAAACTTTTTGGCTAATTCATGACCTTGTATGAAACTCTATTTTTTGGAATGAAAAGTTTATTTTCTTCCAACCCTTCAAGGTCAAAGGGAGACCCAATTCGGCCAACCACAGGCTTTGGAGGCCTGCAGCACGCATATATGGCTCACGCACGTGTTCGGCATTTTCCCGAACACCTTGTGGGCGCGTATATTCCAACCCTCCTACATCAAACCATGGGCCAACCCGTAGTTCTAGCATACTAACCGGGTCCTACAATGACCCTCCAGCAAGTTGGGGCCACCCCCGACCCTCGGACACGTGGTGACGAGCCACCTATCTTTAGCTCTCGGGCCAACCCGAGGCTACCTTGCCATGTTAATCGTCAAACAAATCTAGGGCTAGTTTGAAGTTCGAAAATCATAGTTAATCCCCCACCATGCCAAGGTGAAGCAACTCATGGGACAGTTCTACTTCATTGAAATAAACCACGTCGGCCAAGGTCAAAAGGTACAGGCCGATGCATTAGCAAAGCTGGCAAGCTCACTGGCAATCCCTCCAAATGAATCACTCAACATACAGGTAATAAACTGATGGCAGGTCCCCAAGATGATAGAAGACGAGCCAAGTGAAGAAGAGCCTAAATAGCGACCGCAGAGGTAGTCGGCTCACCCGACTATCAAGAGCCCCTCATGCAATGGTTTAAACATCGGCAGCTACCCAAGCAAAGGGAAGAAAAGATCAGACTGATCCGAATGAAAGATTCCTATGAAGTCTGAAATGAAATTCTATTCTGAATTGTGGTAGATGCCAGAAAGAAAATACTGCTCTGATGTTTTTCTACGGAAGAGGCTTGGAGAGTCATGAAAGAAATTCATGCTGAGTCAGCTAGAGCACACCAAGCCAGGTCGAAAATGAAGATCAAAATTAAAAAGTTGGGCTATTATTGACCGAGAATGTTCAATGACTGCTACAAATATGCTAAGCCATGTCAAAAGTGCCAAGAGCACGCAACAGTCCCCAGGAGACCTCTAACACAGCTACACCTAATGGCAACCAGTTGGCCTTTTGCCCAATGGGGAATAGATGTTGTGGACCCATTGCACCCGTCCTCATTGGGATGCAAATATATCTTGGCAGCAATAGATAACATGTTTGTTCAGGATTATGAGGTCTTTAAGATGAAACCCAAGGAGAGCATATTCGAAATATTTGCACACCTCACCGAAATAACCAATGGGCTAAAAGCCCTAGGTAAATTTTATTCAAATTCTAAATTAGTTAGAAAAGTCTTGCAGTCACTTCCTCCATCTTAGAGTCCCAAGGTTATAGCTATAGAAGAAGCAAATGGCCTATCAAGGCTACCCCTGGATGAGCTCATTGGTCTCTTAGTACTTGTAAGATAAATGTTCAAGGAAGTGTGGAGGAACCTAAGAAAAAGAAGACCATAGCCCTCAAAATTGCATACTTGGAGTCCAATGAAAAAGATCTAATGGATGAAGAGGATGAAAAGGTTGAGATTGTAATGCTTACTCGTCATTTTCAAACGTTCCTTCACAAGAAAAGGAATGGAGTGCAAAGAAATGTGAAGAAATTCCCAATGAAGAAGCCACCCACTAAAGCGGAGCAGGTGAAGGAAAAGGAGATCATATGCTACGAATGCAAAAAGTCTAGACACATGAGAGGTGAGTGCCCCAAGCTAGTCAAAAAATTCAAGAAAGATATGGAGAGACTGTTGACATCTGAAATATTTCTATACGGCAATCATGCTCCAGACATGAGGAAGCCGAAGAGAGTTCGAAGAAGGGTCCTCTCGGACTGCTGAAGCCTCAAGTCATTTGACAAGAGCACCAGGGATTCCACAACTCATCACCTCGGGATGTTTGGAAGAAGTCCGCAATAATCGGCAATGTTGTACAGCCTGTCGAAATCAATAAACCCAACAAACCGGCATCTACTCGGTCGTGCCGGGCAAACCCTATACTTTGTCTGATCAGGATGAGAATGTACCTGGTGGTCCATCACCTAATAAGAAACCCTCCTGAGGTGAAGAAACATCCCTGGCTCCTCGAGACAAGGTGCCGAAGGCTATGCCAGCGGCAAACCTGAGTGACCTGAGTTGGGTACATGTGTTGTCGGAAAGGTCCTTAAGTGGCCGAAAAGCTACCCAGTCAGGGTGAAAATACTCTAAGTGATGACCCACTCGATGGAGATGCCTCACATATACACAGAATGGGCCTGGTGGCACAAATCATAGTGCCGAATGCCAAATCAGGAGAAAACCCGAGTAATTTGACTCGAGTCTGGCACGTGTCAAAAATCACTCAGAATTGCAAATTGAGGTTCGGAAGTAGGAAATCTACATTCTGAGGCTACTGCATCAAACCCTAAGTTGCACCGGATGTCGGGCTTCTATCAGGCTCAATTTTGAGGTGGTGAACAAAAATTACAAAGATGCCCTTAAGATGGGTCGGCGCTCCCCTTGTGAGTCAGCGCTCCCCTTGTGAGTCAGCACCCCTCCTCCCAATACAGTGAGTCGGTGCCCCTCCTTCCAACATCGTGAGTCGACGCACATTTCTCCATGAGTCGGCACCCTCCCCTAGACTGACGCCCCCCCTTCCTAGTGAGTCGGTGCCCGCCTTTCACAAATCGCGGGGCGGTGAGTCGGTGCAGGTTGCCATCCTGTCACCCATCCGATCCCCTGTTTCCCTATAAGAATGGACTTACCTTCAAGCGCTGTAGAGGGAAGCATACAGAGAGTGGTAGGTGGCTATTATATAACTCTCCTAATGCTGGCCCAAAATAATGAAGAAGAAAAAGAACAAGCCCTCTACTATCTCAGTTGAAGGCTAGTTAGAACTAAAGAAAAATATACTTTCATTGAGAAGGTCTGCTTGGCACTGGTCTTCACAATAAAGAAACTCTGGCACTATATGTTGTCACATGATATAAAACTGATATCCAAGGCGGATCCGCTGAAATACATTCTATCCCAACCAGCACTCAAGGGCCGCTTAGGCAAATGGGCAGTAATTCTCATAGAGTTTGACATCTCATATGTGCCACAGAAAGCTGTCAAAAGCTAGGCTATCGCAGATTTTTTTGCTGCTCACCCAGTGCCTGAAGACTGTCCACTAGAAACAGAGCTCCCTGAAGATGAGACCCTAGAAGTAGACCAAGTACAACATGCTCTGTGGTAGTTGTATTTTGATGGTGCATCCAGAATTGATACCCCAGCCACCGGACCTGTCAGAGTTAGAGCTGGTGTAGGCATAGTCTTGAAGTCCCCCAAAGGGGAGGTCATATATACTTCCAGCTCGATAAACAAGCCATGCATGAACAACGAGGCTGAGTATGAAGCCTTGGTTATCGGGCTACAAATTACTCTATCCATGAAAATTCGAATGCTTGAGGCATTTGGGGAATCCATGCTGGTTGTAAAATAAGTGGGAGGAGAGTTCGATGTGCGGAAGTAGGAACTTCTTCCTTACCACCAATTAGCACTGCACCTGATGATGAAATTCTACTTCATCAAATTTAAGCACATTAATCGAGGATAAAATACACAGGCAGATGCCCTCGCAAAGCTGGATAACTCCTTGGCAATCTCGCCAGACACAAGCCTGAATATAACTGTGATCAATAGACGTCAGGTCCCCAGCATGATAGAGGTCCTATCCAATGAAGAAGAAAATGAAGTGGTGACTGTGGAGGAAATCCAGCAGCCCCACTGGCGAGAGCACCTCCTACGCTGGTTCTAGCACCAGCAGCTACCAAAGGAGAAAGAACAAAGGATGAAATTACTCAGAATAAAAGACTCTTAACGAGATGAGGAATGAAACTTTGTTCTGAATAATGGCAGATTCCCAAAATAAGATTCTACTATGTTTCTTGTCTACAGGAGAAGCATGGCAGGTGATGAAAGAAGCCCATGCCGGGTCAGCCGGGGCACACCAAGCTGGTCCAAAAATGAAGATCGAGATAAAGAAATTGGGCTACTATTAGCCCACTATATTTGATGACTGCTGCAAATTTGCTAAGTCATGTCAAAAATGCCAAGATCATGCCACTGTGCCTAGAAGGCCACCGGTGCCACTACACCCCACTTTACCAAGTTGGTCATTTGCCCAATGGGGCACGGATGTAGTGGGGCCTTTACTAGCATCTTCATCAGGGTGCAAATATATTTTGGCAGCTATAGACTACTTCTCTAGATGGGCAGAAGCCATGGCACTAAGAGAAGTGACAGAGGAGTTGGTCGCCAGGTTCTTCTGTCAGAACATAATATTTTGGTTTGGGGTCCCCAGTCGAATTATTTCCAACAATGACAGCTATTTCAGAAACCAGAAGGTGTACATGCTAGCCGACAAGTATCTACAAGGCCGAGCAGCTGGCGCTCGGGCGCACGGTGGCGGTCAAGCTCCTCAACGAGGAGGTCTCGGCCGACCCCAAGATGCTGAAGCGGTTCCGCGACGAGGCGATGAGCGCGTCGCGGCTGAACCACCCGAACTGCGTCTCGATCATCGACTACGGCCAGGCCGACGACGGGCTGCTCTATCTCGCGATGGAGTACGTCAAGGGCCCGACGCTGACGCAGCTCCTCGTCAACGAGAACCCGCTCGCGGTCGATCGCGTCGTCGACATCACGATGCAGATGCTGGCGGGGATCGAGGAGGCGCACCTCGCGGGCGTCGTCCACGCCGACCTCAAGTCCGACAACATCATCCTCGACCAGCGGCGCGCGGGCATCGACGTGGTCAAGCTCGTCGACTTCGGCATCGCGCGGCTGGTGACCGGCGCGCGCGAGCAAGAGGACCGCACGATCTCCGGCACGCCGGAGTACATGGCGCCCGAGGTGATCAGCGGCGCGCCGCCGAGCTTCGCGTCGGACATCTACGCGGTCGGCATCATCTTGTACGAGCTGCTCGCGTACAAGACGCCGTTCTTCGCGGGCTCGACGACGGAGATCCTCGCGAACCACCTGAAGGCGCTGATCCCGTCGCTCGTGAACAAGCGCGAGCACGTGCCGAAGGAGCTCGACGCGATCGTCGGCAAGGCGCTCGCGAAGCACCCGACGGATCGATTCGCGTCGGCGGACGAGATGCGCGAGGCGCTGCGCCGGCTCGCCCTGCGCAAGCGCGTGCCGGTGTCGGACACGTGCATGCAGTGCGGCACCGCGTGTCCGTCGCACTTCAAGTTCTGCCCGGAGTGCGGCGCGCCGCGCGCGCGCGTGTCGAAGGCGTTCGACATCCCCGCGCCGCCGGTCAGCGACGCGCTGCCGCTGCCGTTCAGCGGGCGCGACGGCGAGCTCGAGCAGCTGCTCGCGCACATGCGCAACACGGGCGGCGTCGTCGGCATGCTGGTCACCGGGTTCGAGGGCGCGGGGCGCAGCGCGCTGATCCGCCACGCGTACGGCGCGCTCGGCAACGAGGGCCATTCAAAAAAATGACAACTCATGTATGCTCAACATCTTATTAACACTGACAAAATGCATTAGACTATGATGTATGACATGAAGATCATGCAAGATGATAATTTTAAACAAGTATGCATGAGATATATCAAGCAGGGTTCAAGTAAACAGACTAGAGAGTGTGAGAGTGTTACCTAAAAGGTTCAAGAAGTGGGGTTTTCATACTTGAGTCCCTTGGTTTATTAACCCCGGTTATTTATCAGCTCCAAGACACTCCTGCAATGACAGATCCTCAATTTGCATGTTAAGGTACCCAAGAATTCTTTTGTGCTCTATGATGAAAAACACCTCTCTTGGGTGCATTCCAAGAATTCAGGACATTCACATTATCAACTTTTAGTGATTTACAATCAAACATGAAATGTCTGATTTGACCACAATAATAGCAAGAGATGACAGAATTTTTGGGCTTATTATGCACATTAGCATGAACACGAATTTTATGTGCATTACCATAACCTCCCAACCAGCAATCAGATGCTCGATGGATGGGTTTTCCACATTCAAAGGATGAAGGGTTTTTTCTTTTATCAAAAACTTTGTTTCTACCAGCATCGTTACAAGCAAGGGTTTTGACATATTTAAAGTTTCCCTTTAACCCCGGTGCATGAACATTAAAGTTTCTGTTATGATCATGAGAACTTTGTTTTCTGAAACCTGCCACCCAACACTCAGAGGCTCTGTGGCCATGTTTTCTACAGTTATAACAAGCAAATGTCTTTTTCATAAACCCAGTTTTCTTCTTATCAAAATCATTTTGATGTACAGGGAGTTTCACATATTAAAAAATAGATTTACTTCCCTGTGTATTCCAGCACTGAACAACACTGTGGCCAATTTTGCCACAGTGATAGCAATGAAGTTTCTTTTTAGGATTTGCATAATCTTTAGCATGGAGTTGTTTATCATGCATTCCTATAGCAGCTAGATCATCTAGGTCCATTTTTCTACATTCATGCATGAGGTGACCAATTTTATGACAGTAGAAACAATGAACTCTTTTCTTTTGAACAAAAGAAGGTTGGGATTACATATATATAAACAGGTTACAGAAAATAGGTAGTGATCAAGGCACGGCCGCTATCAATAAACTACAGTCTATCGAGCGGTCGCTATCTGTACATAGCGGTCTTTAATGGACCACCTTCTGCCACCTCAGACAGAAGGATAAAAACAATGCGTATAGACCCAATCTAGGGCAATAAACACATGGGAAACATGATAAAAATGGAGATAAGACATGCAAGAATAAAAATAACTCATAGAGATGCATGGGTGTGCATAAATTAAGCCAAAGTTATCTTATTTTCTTCTTAAGCTGTAGGGATATACATGCAGAAATATGTTGATTGCACAGTCAAAATAAAACATGAAATACAATGTGTATGGAGCATGAAATTCCATAAAATTAGAGGGATTTTAATCCTATCACGTTTTTTATGCCAGTCATGAGATAACCTACCTCTTAGTAAGGCTCTAGACTTCAAATTTTTGACCAGAAAATAGTGCTGGCTCCTGTCCGTCCTGCATAAAACTAGTGATTTCCTATCCTTATAACTCTTCAACTGCTTGACCTAAACTCATGAGATTTTGGGGTAGGTAGAAGATATAAAGATGAACAACTAATTCTAAAGGATGAACTTACAAATACCTCGATTTGGGTTCCTAATCTTCTGATCTTCCTCGGAGAATCTCACTAGTCCCAGTGCATTCTGCAACGAACTAGCGGTTTCCAAGGTCTCAGATGCTTGATCTCCTAGCACGAGATTTTGCAGAGGGTTAGAAGATACTAAGGGGAATAATAAAGTCTAAAGGACCAACATAAAATACCCATGTCTTACCATCAAACAATGCGAGCCAAAATAAGGGTTTGGGCAGATCGAACCTGGACCCTATTTATAGGGTTGGCCTAGTGTAATACCCCGTATTTTTAAATTGATTAATTATTAATTAATTGAGATAAATTAAAATTTTTATGAAATTAATTGAGTTTATTATGAATTAAAGTGAATTAGTAAATGAAAAGAAATTCAATTAAATACTTAAACTAATTATAAATTCAAAGGAAACTCAAATGAAATGCA
>JANBPO010007974.1:0-12732 GCA_024336825.1 Amorphophallus titanum | reverse complement strand
CCAGAGGCTCAGGCAATATGAACTAAAGATGAACCCCATGAAGTGCACAGTCATAGTGTCGAGTGGCAAATTCTTGGGCTTTATTGTCAGATATCGGGGAATTAAAATAGACCCTGCAAAGATCAACGCCATTCGGGAGCTACCTCCGCCAAGGAACCTCTCCGAGCTAAGATCTCTACAAGACCGTCTGGCTTATATTTGGCGGTTCATATCCAACTTGTCAGGGTGGTGTCCACCCTTTCACAAGTTGATGATGAAGGATGTTCCCTTTTATTGGGATGAAGAATGTTAGACAATGCTTGACAAGCTGAAAGATTATCTGAAAACCCCTCCAATGCTGGGGGCACCAGTGAAAGACTGTTGAGTTTCTCCAAGTGAATTTGATGATAACAAAATCCTAAACTCAGTTTTCACCTCGCGCCATGTCGAAATGATCACGAACAAGCTTTGAATGGGTTTAAAGCCACCTTGTGCAATGGTAAAAGCTTAAATGAAAGTATGGATATGAAACTCAAATGCACATCTCCAAATACATAATCAAAGCCAGATTAAAATCAAAAGGCATGAATTGATTGAGGACATGAAGTTCTTGGCATATGGATATGTTGTGCCCTGGCTTGTTTTTACGAAGATCTTGATAGAAAATGTCTTCAATCTGGCTTATATGACTTGAATTGATTGAGACCTAATGAATGATGGAGTTGCATGATTTACATTGATAGAGGCTTGATAAATGTAGGCTTTACATAAAGGTTTGATTGTTTAATCAATTGAGCTATGTTCAAGAGTAAGTGTGATTGTTGAATGAACTTCAAGTTCTAAATCTTGAGTTGTATTAAAAAGTAAGCTTGAATGTTGAATGAGTTTTGAACACTAAATCCTGGATGATTGGGCATGAATTGTAAAATGCTATATCTTGATTGAGTTTGGATTAGACTGACATGTTAAATCTTGATTGAGTAATTTTAATTTGGACCAACACTATCGATTGAATTGAATGAATAAAGGAATCATATACTTTGTTTGAGATTGAATGAATGCATTGATTTAGTAATGTGAAAGAACGCCGCAGGCGGCTCCGACGATGATCGCGAGGATGCGCATCCACAACTCTGCGCCCTCCGGCGCGGCGACGGCAGTCGAACCGATCGCGCCCTGCAGCAGTGTGATGACCAGGGTCATCGCGACCGCCCACGCCGCGTAGGTCCACTCGCGCAACCAGGTGCCGACACCGAGGATCACGAGCAGCACGATGACGAGCGGCGGACCCTGCAGCCCGGAGGTTCCTGCCGGCAGAACCGCGAGCCCGACGGATGCGACGACGGTGCCCGCTGCAGCACCAACGATGCGCAGACCGCTCTTGTAGAGCACGTCTGCCCGACCGCGGTTTCCGCTGCAGACGATGAACGCGGTGAGCAGCACCCAGGTGACGTGGTGCGGGAAAAGCCAGAAGCCGAGCAGGAAGGATGCGGTGAGGGCGATCGCCATTTGGAGAGCCATTTTGGTGGAAACGGCGATGCGGCGGGGCGCAGGCTGTGCCGGTGGTGCGGGTGTTTCGTTTGCTGCCCGCTCGGTCTTCACCGCTTTCGGCTGCTTCGGCACGAAGTGCACGAGCTCAGCGAGAACTCGGATGCCAACAACGACGACGAGTGCGAAGACGGAGATCAGCGCGACCGTCAGCGGAGTCGTCCCAGGCCCGGCACCGGGCGCGATCAGCAGTGTGATGAACGGCAGGGCGATCAGCGAGCCAACCCGAGACCACACCGGCCCGAACCTGCGCAGCCAAATCGACAGGAACAGCGCGATCACATACGCCGCCGCTCCGACCGGCGGGATGTTGAGCAACAGGTATCCGACCCCTGCCGTCGCAAGACCGAGCACCGGAAGCAGGATGACCGCCTCGGCCCGCCCGCGCCAGGTGAGCACAAGCCGGTTGCGGGCCAGGGTCATGGACAGCGCCGCGGTCAGCACCAACGCACCCGGCGAAGGGTCGACCAACGCGACAAGCCCTACTGCAACGAACAGAGTGACCGCGGTCAGTACCGGCGGCCGCCAGTTGCGCAACGGATGAAGCGGGCGCTCGGTGTCATCGAACCCGGCGTCCCCATCGCCTGAGGTTTGCTGCATCGACCTTAGTTAACTGAAGATCAGATGAGCATTGACCTTAGATGAGCTACAGTAAATGTGCACAGATCTGCATACACAACAAGTACATACTAGCATCGACCTTAGTATGTGCTAAGTACATACTAGCTGGGCTAAGTACATACTAGCATCGACCTTAGTATGTGCTACTGTGATGTGCACAGACCTGCATGTGCGATATGTACATGCTAGCATCGACCTATTTACACACAAAATCATGTTCATGCATTGACTTAAGCACATACTGATTGAAATAAAGACATTAAAGTAACAGTGCTACAATAGTCAAAATGAAGTCAACACGTGGTCAAAATAAGTCAACACACCGCTGCCATCATTAAAACCAAACAACCAAACATCAAATCCAGAGGAGACACAACAGACGGGTTGTACCCTGAACACCTGAACCAATGACTCGATCGAAATTTCATTTGGGGCAGTCCAAGTTGTAACTGTTCTGCCCAGTCTCGACCAGATAGCGACCATTATTGGACCGCTACCTTATGGTAGCGTCCAGGTCCAGACCACCTTCTTCCTTCTGTTCTGGCCTGTGTGCTAGACCTGTCTAGTCTTTCACCCTTGCTCCAGGTCCACTCCACCCTGCTTAGGTCAACCTACGTGGCCTCAATTGACCATGGTAGTGTAGACTGGACCCTATTTCAGTCCAGCCATTCCATAGGTCAACTGGGGACCTTGTTTGATTGTTGAAACTTGCTGGCTGAACCCCGTCTTGTGTTAGAGGTTCTCTCTGGACCGCTACCTTTAGGTAGCGATCGACCGATAGATTGCCTTCTGGTTTCCCATGCCTGGAGTCGACCCCATGCCATATGAGTCGACCCAGCCCAGTTCCAGCCTATTCCGAGTCAATGCATCAGTGTATGCAGCCTTGTTGACCCGGCCAGGAAGGTAGCGGTCTCAGATGGACCGCTATTTCTTGATTGCGGTAATGGTATGACCGCTACTTTGTCCACCCAACAAATTTCTGGGTTTTTCATGAATTATGTGTGTCGAACCAATTCAGCTTCTGCTAGCTATGGTAAATTCTAATATTAAGTTATTTATCCAATTTAAGTCTTTTAATTGCTAGATAAATTCTAGAAAATATCTAAATAAATCTAGAAATTAATTTAAAAATTATGGGTCACTACAGGGCCTACGAAATGAGATAGAGAGCTTTCTTCCCCAAAGGTGGTGGCCCTTGTTATGCTGTATTGGGTAGAGTTTGTCAGTAGGTGTGAGTTTACGATGCTACGTTCGAGGAATTTGTAGTAAGATCAGGTGGCTGGCGAGGATTTCTCATGGTTAGGTGGCCATGAGTGTGCCCCGAGGTGTTAAGATCATTTTGGCCACCCTAGCTTGAGATTTAACCAGCCCCTAAGGTGTTAAGGTAGTGTTTTGAGGTGCTAGAGTGCGTGCTCTAATCGAGAGATGTGCTCGGGCGAGCGGAGGATCTTCTTGGTGAGCTGTGGGTTGTCGAGCCATATTTTTCTAGTCATGCCTTATGGCGTCAGAGATGACATACAATCTCGATTATTTTTGCAAATTTCAAGGCAGGATTGGGTAGAGATGCCCCAGTGAGTTCTAAGTTTTGTGTGCTTGTGCGTGAATGGGCTGTGTCAGTCCTAGATTTCGGTTCGAGATTGTATGGCGATGGCTTGGTCCGCGGCGTAGATTGTGGATTTGAGGCCATTATGCACTGCCTTGGATGCATCGTGCAAGGCAGGAGGTGAGATGTAATGGTTTTACTGCAGATTCAGGATTCGGGGATGAGCGTTGGCAGGTGCCGAATGTGGTTCGAATTATGGCTCTTGGCGTGGTGGTCTGCGTAGTAGCGGCTCAGGAGATGGATTCTTATTGGCACGGATAGATTTAAGGGAATAATGTTCGGTGGCTAGAGGTGCAGCAGCATTCGAGCCTAGCGTCTTTTATGGTTTTTTTCGCTCCTTGATAAGTGTTTTGGTGTGTGAGTGGTTCCAAGATCAGAGGTAGGCATAGGTATGGAGTGTGTGGCAGCGGCTAGCTTAACTATTGTGGTAGAATGTGGCTGGCGATCAGTAGAGCCGGTGCTCGAGGTGTGGTGAGTTGCAGTTTGAGGAATTGATAAGAGCACAACGAGTTGACCTTAGGAGTCTTTTTCCTGTTTGTTTGTTAGTTGAGAGTCCATGTATTTTCCCCCATTTTTAGTGATTGGTTAGCATTTGAGTCAAACTGAGGTTTATAATCAAATTTGTGGCTGCTCAGACCATGGTGTTTCAATATAGCTGAAATTATTTTATATTAAGCTGCCAATGCTCACTTTTGGTGATTGCCCTAATCATCTTGGTTGCAATTGTCGCGCTATGATATTCTGCACTCGAGACGTGACAATATGTATATTAATATATTAAAAATCTCCCATGACAAGAAATTAGCCCACTATATTTCCACCGCAGAAAAATTGCATCTAAGTTGAATGAAGCTTGTAAAATCATGAAAGAATTAAGAAACATAGAAGATACGCATATTAGTCTATTGAAAATCTTCCATGCAAATAGACAAACACAGTTGGCCCCATGAAGTCCAACCTCTGGCATAGATAGTGGAATTCTGGGCATCAACAAAGCATAGGCTCAATCACCAGAATGTCCCCAACCCATGGCTTTTAAGGGCAAATACTCAGTATGCAAGATATATTGCTGTGCACAATGTGAATAGAAATGGATAGGAAATGCCTTCTTTGATTGAAGTTGGTCTTCTATATGCTTAACCAGTATAATAAGATTTGTAGATGGAGCACCCATCAAAGAATATGATTTCTAAAGCCATGACCGATCCCCATCAGAGTATGAGAGCAATTTGAGTCCATTGATCATAACATTGTTTAATGACCGGTCGCAAACTTGATATCATTATCAAAAAGAACACCGCAATTCTCCAGAATCAAAATCAATTGGACGGAAGCCTGTGGTTAATTATTTGTTCACAGTTTAGTATTCTTCAAACACATTCCTAGAAACAAGAATGGCAGCAAGATCTTGAAATATTGAGATCAAAAAATTATGGGGGGAGGAGATTGGTGCACTCATTAAGAGAAGGTTCTCAGATACCTTCCCCACTCCCCATATGAAATTGTTGGCTTTCATAAGCTTGACACGTTTAGAAACGTGGTGGACACGGGGGCACACCTGGGTGATCTGCACCGCCTATTACGACGGCGCCAACACTGTGCACGCCTATCGCGAATCCGCCGATGGCACGGTCACGCATGCCGGCTCGGTATCGGTCTCATCTGCGGCCACCGGTGATCTGCTCCCTGACACGGAGATGGGCGTCGCCTTCGGCATGGAGGCCATGGACACCGGCACGGATGTCATGTCGGTCGACTACATCCTCGTCGTCGCGGAGCGCTGATCGATGGCCGATGCCGCGAACGTCAAACTCCTTGTCGATGGTCCCCGGACTGTTGTCGTGCAACTCACGTCCGTGTCGGACGGCACGGGCGAAAGCGCCGTGGTGAAGATCGATCCCTCCACACTGACCGGCGCGCCGATCTCGCTCGCCGTCGACAAGATCGCCTACACGACCGTCGGCCTGTCGGTACAGATGCACTGGCAGGCCGATACGCCCGATCAACTCTGGTCGCTGCCCGCCGACGACACGAACGAGTTGTGCTTCCGGGCCATGGGCGGGCTGCAGAACCCGAAATCAACCGGCTGGACGGGCGACATCACCCTGACGACGGTCGGGCATTCCAGTAACGACAGCTACAATATCGTGCTGACGTTGCACAAGAAGTGGGGACAGGTGCCCCTTGCCATTTCGTCTCCGGCTGCCGTCAGCGTCGAGGAGAATGCCCAGCTCGCCCACACGCTGACCGCCAACCGATCGGCGACATGGACGATTGTCGGCGGTGCTGATGCGGCGCAGTTCGAGATCGATGGCACGATGTTGATGTGGGACAGTGATGGCACGCAGGACTACGAAAGCCCGGCGGATGCCAACACCGACAACGTCTATGCGGTCGTCGTGCGGGCGACCGATGAGGCCGGCGGCACCGACGACCTTGCCATGACCGTCACCGTTGCGGATGTGTCGGAATGAGCGAGAACGCCTATATCGCTGGCGACTACTGGGTCATCTGCGACGTGTGCGGCATGAAGCATCGCGCGTCGCAGACCAAGATGCGCTGGGACGGGCTTCGGGTCTGCCACAAGGACTTCGAGGTCCGCCATCCCCAGGAGCAGGAGTACAGAAAGCTTAGAGAATAGAAGAACATGAGTAGGGGAAGAGAAATGCGGGGATACCTCTCTACCTTATACATGATAGTCAGACTAGTCCCACCTGCATAACTACTCCAAACCCAGACATTTTAATCTATTCTACTACATTCATCTGATCACGCCTCCCCATACCTTATCGACGAATCTGGTGGGCTCAGATCCTGTGGATTTTCAGATCCAAGAAAGATCTAATACTATCAGACCTTAATATTATTTAATCTAAGGAATACATGACGTGGTCAATGTTCTAAGACTTTTATCATTCGCTAGACGTTGCTTAACTTTACTATTAAGTTTGACTATTGACCAACTTTGTTTTATTCTTTACTTGACGACCCTATGGTTCATCCTTCGCATCAACATTCAACCATTGACGGATCTCTTAATGAATTATTAGCATCATTAGCTAAGCTGATTAATTCCTTAATAAATCACTTGACTACTTAGTTTAGCTGAATATCTCGCTTGGAACCTTCAACATCCTATTCATCTCTTCAATATATTGCCTTCCCATTTAATTTACCATCAATCTCATCCATCTCCTCAATTTATCGAGCATCTCTTCAATTTATCGTCATCGTATCACCTTTCCTTTCGCCTCAGCATCCACCTCTACCTTATCTCAGCTTTTCACCTTAATCACATCCATTTGCCTCATCTTCCTTTGCCTCACCTCCCTTCGCCTCTCTCTCTCCTTTCCACCTTTCTCTCTCCCTTTCGCCTTACTACCTCCTTTCGTCTCATCTCTGTTCACCTCTCTCTCTCTTTTCCACCCTACTCCCTTCACGTTACTCCCTTTGCCTCTCTCTCTCCTAGGCAGAACATCGTCTAACTACCTGTTTCTTAGACAATCCATCTTCTATCTCTGGCCTTTTGTCTACTCTCTACTACATCCACTCATCATCTAAAGGGGCTAGAAAAGCTAACTCTCGTACACAGAAATAAATTGATAAATTGACAATAAATCTGGGACTCCTTAATGGTAATCATTTAATATTTAATCATACATTTTTCTAGGATGTTCCAACCATCAAGTTTAAGAAAGGGTGGCTCCCTCCTGACCGAGCTCAGAGGGTCCAGCTACTCCGCCGAGCAACGTCATATGAGTTGATTGGTGACTCCTTGTACCGACTTGCCCACGAGAAGGATAAGTCGATTCTCTTGAGATGTGTCTCCCCAGCTGAAGCTCGAGCCATCATGCAGGAAGTTCACTCTAGATTGTGTGGTGCGCACCAGGCTGAAGATCGAATGAAACACAATATCAAGCTCAAAGGTTCCTACTGGCCAACCATGAATGCAGACTTCATCCAGTATGCTCATAAATGCCATCAATGCCAAGTTTTTGGCTTAGTACCTAGATGACCTCCCAACCCGTTGCGCCCTACGGCCCCCACTAGGCCATGCGCCGAGTGGGGCATGGACATCATTGGGCCTTTCTTTCCATCTTCCAATGGTCATAAATACATCTTGGCTGCCACCGACTACTTCTCTCGCTGGGCGGAGGCCCTTCCCCTACGGGAGGTCATCGACGAAGTGGTCGTCAGATTTGTCTGGCATAACATCATCTTCCGATTTGGTACTCCCAGTCGCATAGTGTCCGACAATGGAACACCATTCAAGAACAAGGCCATATATTAACTAGCGGCTAAATTCAACATTGACTAGAGAACCTCTTCGGTCTACAATCTCCAGGCCAATGGTTTGGCCAAAGCCTTCAACAAGACCCTCTACAAGCTCCTGGCTAAAATTGCTAGCCATCGAAAACACGATTGGGGTGAGAAGGTCTTTAAGGCCTCATGGGCCTACCAGACTACCTACAAAACCCTGACGGGGGTGCTCGTCGTTCTCCCTCATGTACGGGGCTGAATCGATCATACCCATCGAGATCCAGTTAGCTATTTACCGCATGACGATACACACTGGCCTAGCCGGCCTAGATAAAGATGAACATCAGAGAAGGGTGGAAGAGCTTGCTGATCTAGAAGGCAAACGGCTCGAAGCCTACAGGCACCTGTAAGTATACCACGCCCGCATGGCGCGAGCCTATGACAAGCTCGTCAAACAACGAGCCTTCAAGCGAGGAGGGGAACTTCCACCGTTCCCACTCCTAGACTATTTCTTGTTATCACGACTTTTGTGAGATTCCGTGATACTAAACTTCTCCTTCCTGAATCGTCGATCGGATCGCTGGATGGATTCTTCTCTTTTTCCTTTCATTTTCTCGACCTTCTCTAAGGTCCTTTCGCATAAATAGGCCCGTTGGACCATCTCTTCATACGTACGGATATTCTGGGTCCCTAGTTGCTGGATGTAACTGGGCCGTAACCCATCCATATATCGATTAGCTTTTAATAAATTGGTACTAATAAGGTGTGGTGCATATGGTGCTAGCCTAGAAAATTGCAACTCGTATTCTGCTACTGACATCATCCCTTGACGAAGGGACGCAAACTCCATAGCTATCCTCTCTTTGACGTGCTGCGAGAAATACTTGACACGGAATAATGTAAGGAAACCTTCCCATGTGCGTGGTGCATCGACTGGAGGTGCCGGGACCGACTTCCACCATGTACGAGCATCCTTATTTAATTGGAAAGTAGCCAAACGCACCCTCTCCTGATCGGTGCATTGAATAATATCAAAGATTCGGTTCATTTAATCAATCCAGTTCTCCACCTCGTCTAGATTAGAAGACCCATTAAAACGCGAAGGGTTGAGACTTTGAAAGTTTTAATGTAAACTGCCAGCTCTGGCTCCTGCGCCTGCCTGAGCCATAGTTTGTAGTGTCTGGGTAAGGCCAGCCACTGTTTGCTGCATGCCGTCCCAGTCTACGTGATGAGCCATTGGAAATTAAATAAGGTACCTGAGAGAAATACAACTTGTTATTTCTCATAGAATTAGGGGAATTTAATCTTAAAATAATAATCTATCTTATCCCGGGCTCTATCCAATTCTCATATGGGTGTGAAAATTTCTTCCTAAGTTCATCGGTAGGGGTCCTAAACCTTGGACTTATCCTATGACATGATTCCTTTCCCTAAGTCCTAAGACTTAGATTCTAACTCTCACGCCCCGAGCCTTTATTTACAGTGGAAGACTCACTCGGGGAGATGCGAACAGCCGGCATGGTAAGCCTCTCGTAAGTGACCAAGGTGAATTTTCAACGGGAGGGACTAGGATACAATCCTAGTAAAAAGAAAGACTTTAGTCTAAAAACCCAAACATCATTTGTGCATGTCTCTTGCTCCTCTAATACTTCAAATACCTTTTCTGTTAAGAAACCAAAGTCTAACATGCATGCCAAGAATTTTCATTTGAATTACTATGCTTCAAAGTAAACTAATGTGTCATGTCATTACTGTGGTAAGCATGGTCATTTGATGCATGATTATTTCACAATGAGAAATGATGATTTGAATAGTTTAAAAATACATGTCAGAAAATTCCATGATAGAAGAACCCATGTTAAAAATCATGTTGTTCCTAAAAAGAAAGTTGAATGCTTCTACTGTGGAAAATATGGACACGAAATGCATGATTGTTACATCATGAAAAGAGATGATTTGAAGGCATGCGAAAATAAATTTGTTCCTAAAAGAAGTAATTTATGTTTCAATTGTGAAAAGTTAGGACATCATGTGTCACAGTGTTGGCATGTAAATAGGAAATAGATACACTTTTGTCAACCCACAGAAATTTCATGCTTATCCTGTTAAGAAGAATGTAAGATCTTCTGTTAGTTGTCACTATTGTGGCAAGTTTGGGCATATTATGCATGATTGCTCTTTAATGAATTTTGATGATATGCATGCCCAGACAATATGGAAAGCACCTCCCAAAGGTGCAACTGAACACAAGGGAACCAAGAAGACTTGGGTACGTAAAACTGTCAAATGAGCTTTGATGCAGGAATGCCTTGAGACCAATGAAGGAATGTTGACAAATAAAGGTAGCTCAAGGCAAATGTATGAAAATAAACTCTTATTTTTCAAAATCTAGAGCAATTTTTGGTGTTCTTGCAATAGGTCTTAATTGTGAGAAACTTGGTCAGTTTGGATTGTGTTCTCATATGAGACTATTGTGGTCATTGAATGTCTTTTTAAATGGAATTGCTTGTGGATGTGTGAGATTATCTGAAGTTTCTGGTATCTCAAATGGTGTATAGTGGAAGGGTGGATTACGTCCACTTGGAAGCTCTCACTATGCAGATTAGCCTCGAAGTTGATTTTGTGCCTCTCATGGCGATCTAGAGTTGACTTGGAGTTAAGGCGTAGCCGATGAAGCTTGGCCTTCTCCTCGTCAACAGAGAAGAGATCATCCTCATCTTCCTCCGAGAGCCAGCCATTGCTTTCACTTTTGACCACGGGGTATGGACTGATTCCCCCGAATTAGAGCACAGCGTCGACAAGATTATATTCTGCTAGAGTAAATGGCGACAGGTCTACAAAGATTGTGTACTGTTCTCCATCCTTTGCATATTTGATGCATTTGTGGAGAGTTGATGGGACGACCCAATTTTCATGCAACCAGGGTCTACCTAATAGTACCTTGTAAGAAGTGTTGGCATCGATGATGTAGAATGTCACCTTAGAGGTGAAGTCATCGAGCGCTAGATCCACATCTACTCAGCCGAGGACGTCCTGGGTGTCTTGATTGAAGCCAGATATCTTGACCACTTGAACCTTCTAGAGGTATGGGGTTAGATATAGGGTCTTGAAGGTTTTTAGCAGCATGATGTTGACAGCAACACCGACATCCACCAGGATCTAGTTCACTTCATGCCCGTTGATTTTTCCCCTCATATAGAGAGGGCGGTTGTGACACGGAGGAGAGAACAACATATTCTTCTCTAAGAAAGTTACGGTGGCCACGAAGGCTTCGTATGTGGATGCCTTTATTTCTGCTACATGTGCTTCATAGACTTCTAGTTCTTGGAGTATCTTGATAAGGGTTTCTCTCAACTCTTTACTCCAAGCTATGGCTTCCCATATTGTAATGTTGGCAAGAAACTGCTTCATCTAGTGAAGGACCTTTCAGTCGGCTCAAGCATGAGCATCCTCCAATGAGGGTAGTATATATGGCTGAGGCTTGCGCGAACTGTCGCGCTGCTCTCTAGCAGGGAGTTGCACCACCTTGCCTTTACCTCTAGGATCGGGCTGGCTCTGGTCACCTGTAGGTTCCTGGATCAAAGGCGCCAAGGTCGGCTCTTCTGGAGGTGACTGGCAGACTGGGTCATCCTTACCAGACGGGCCGACTTGTTCTTTGGAGAACCGTTGAATTTACTTCTAATCATGATCGGATCGTTGGATTTGCATTTGGTCTCAATCGAACAGTTGGATTTACTCTTGGTCTCCATCGGATTGTTGAATTTGCTTATTGTCATATGATTCGATCGTTGGATTTGTGTTCGGTCTCAATTGGATTGTTGGATTTGCTTCCGGTCACGATCGGACTGTTGTATTTTTATCCATTCTCAATCAGACTATTGAATTTGTTTCCGGTTACGATCAGACTATTGCATTTGTAGTCGGTCTCGATCGGACTGTTGAATTTGAGATATGAACAAGATTGATTGTCGGATCGCCAATATGATCATGATCGGGCCATCGAATCAATGTATAGTCACGATTGGCCGTCGGATCGCCATATGTCCACGATCGGACCGTTGGATTGGCGTATGATCATGACTGACCATTAGATTTGAATATGATCATGATGGGCCTTTAGATTGACATATGATCACGATTGAGTCGTTGAATCGGCATGTGATCACGATCGAGTCGTTAAATTGGCATATGATCACGATCGAGCCGTTAGATCGACAGATGATCAAGATCGAGCCGTTGGATCGGCGTATGATGAAGATTGGGCCGTTGGATCGGCATGTGATCAAGATTGGGCCGTTGGATCAGCAGATGATCAAGATCGGGACATTGGATCAGCAGATGATCAAGATCGAGCCATTGGATCGCCATATGATCACAATCGAGCCATTGGATCGGCACATGATCACGATTGAGTCGTTTTATCAACCAATTAGGTCTACGATGGATTGATTGGGCATAGTGGACTAAGAAGTCCACCCAATCGGGCTTACTGGGGTTAATCATCCTGTCAATTAGACCTATGATAGGCCAATTGGGCATATCAGACCGAAAAGTGCAGCCAATTAAGCTTAATGGGCTAATCAATTGGGTGTATGATCGGTCAATTGGGTATAATTGGTCTTCATTGGGCACAATGGACTTGGTGGTTTGAACCAATTGAGCTAACTGAGCGTAATTGGGCCTGCGATGAGTCAATTGTGCATAATGGACTCAGTGGTCCG
>JANBPO010007972.1:0-16749 GCA_024336825.1 Amorphophallus titanum | reverse complement strand
GACAATTTGAGACAGTCCTGTAGTCCAAGTCACTAGCGGCCAGATCAAGCAGCCCACCACAGGGAGTACCACAGTCTCGTCTGTCATCTTCAGCTCGAGCCCTCTGGAGGAGTTCATCAGAGGGCAGTCAGCTTTCAGTCAAGCTTGGTCGCCCCTCTTTCTGATCTTCCCACTGGGAGATATGCCCCCGACAAGCCTCCCCTGTCTAGCCGGTGTCCTGCACAGCGCGACTTCACAAGAATCAGTGGTACCGACGTCTCACACCTCACAACGGGACCATTCCAGCTCTGAAAGAACCTTGGGACGGCCCTTTTCGTGAAGACTCTAGCCCTGCTGTGTCCTGGCCTCAGATCGGACAGCTACGCCATCAGAGAGTCGAGTCCAAAATTCAGTCCCTATAACCAGCCCAACCCAGTCAACATCCCGGAGCCACCGCGGGTGTGATCGGGTGATTCAGGGAGCTAATTTTGGTTTGGGTGCACTAGACTGAGCCCTCTTTTAGTGGGACTTGGTCCCACCTCGATCTGATATTCCATCTGGGAGTACGGCCTCATCCAAGCCCTCTCTGGCATGAAACAGAGAAGCCCGGCGCAGTTCTACGGAATCTGCCATACCTGGTGCGTCCGAGATAAGAACGAGCCGGCGTTTCTTCCAGGAGCAAGCTAACACGTCAAGCTTTCCAACGCATCTAGTCCCACCACCATTGGACATCCCAAGAAGGTTCTACATTCTTGGAAATGCCACTGGTCACAGAAGATAGAAACAACAACCTGAAGGTGAAGTTAGGAGTCAAAGGCGCAAACGACTCCGACATCCTGTACAGATGCGTCGCCCCCGGGAAATACCGCTGATAATAGGTAGCCCACGAGTTCTGACAAAAGCGCCGCCTGCACACCGGCATGGAAGAAGGATAGAACCAAACGATCTCCGTCGAAGCCAGATCGCCCCCCTCCAACAACACCTTGTTCCGGATCATCAGCAACAGCTGTTTTAAAAAGGCCTTCGTCCGCCGCTCCAGCCGCTTGTCATTGCGAAAATCCGACCACTTCAAATTCGGCGTCACCTCGCTATTAAGTCCCCGATCCTCCTTCAGATACCAAAAGGGTATGTTGAAATCCGCCAGCGCAAAATTGCTGTCATCCGGATTGAACGAACCGTTATCATTGATCACCGTCCGCTGCGGAAATTTATACTGGATGGACCGGTTGATCTGCAACGGCATAAACTCCTCCCGGATGATCCCCAGCAAGGCAATCGCCCCAAAACCCAACTTCGGATTCAACAGATTCGACTCCGTCGCCTCACCCGGCTGATGCAGCGTCCCCACCTGCACATCCTTCTCCCCGATCTCGAACGGCCGGGTGATATCCTCGCGCGAATCCTTATACTCGATATGCGTATTCGACGTCCCAAAATCGATGGCAAAGCGGAACGCCCGCGACGGCATCGGCAACGGTTCGAAAAGCGGCACCAGCATCCCCGAAGCAGTATTGTTCACCACCTCCACCAGGTCGAAATTCTGCTCCAACACATAATAAATGGTCGTCACCCCCGTATTCTGATGCTTGCTGCTCCGCGGCTTCACCGCCAACGGCCGCAACGGCTCAAAAGGCCGCGACTCCCGGTAAAAGCTCACGGTATAATTGTTCTGCTTCGTAGCCACCGCCACATCGCGGTCGACCAGCAATATTCGGTAATGCGGATTGAAGTCCGGCGTATCCACCCGTATCCAGGGATACACCGCCAGCGTGAATTGGTTGTCGACGATGATCCCCACATTTTCCCGCTCATTCGCCGGCTGAATACTATCCTGTAGCTGATTGATGTTGTACAGTCGTGACAGCTGTATATAGTCGATCTCAAGAAGCAATTATAGGAACACCTTTAACTATTCGATAAGCAATCTCAATGTTTTCAAGTTAATTTTGAGAATGAAATTATCTTCAAGGGGGAGAGCATGTTATGACCGCCAATTGGGCACTGGCACAATTGAATATAATCCGGGTCCATGAACTCAACGAGCTAGAAATCTAGATAGAATATTGAAGGATTATTAGAAAATTTGTAACTTAGCATAGCAAGATCAGAATTAGGTGAAACTAAAGCCCATACAACGACCATTGGGTAAGGAACAACTTTGATGAATAATATAACTTCTAGAAAATGGGCCTAATAGGAGGTAAGAGAGAGTTGGTGATAATCAGTGAAACAGTTATGGAAAAATAATTACCCATTGAAAAATAGATATCTTGATCCACAGTCAACCAAATGAGGTGAAACTTGCCCCATTAGAAAGATTTGGCCCTCAACCAAAACTCTTCTATGGAGGAGAAGACCCAATTCACACCAGAACCCAAGGCTGTGAGCCTCTTTCTACCAGTTGTCATGAAGAGGTGTGATTATTGGGTAAATTTACATGTAATTAATGAGAAATTCATAACTCCATTTGGGGCTAATGAAATGACCTAAAACTAAGGCCATAATTTTGAATGGGATGTCAGCCACATCTCCTATGTTGAGGTCGAGGTCAAATTCCACTAGGATACTAGAGTTAAACTCAAATTATCACGGGCTACCAAAAGGTCACGATTGGAACAGGGGAAAATAAATGTTAATATTGCAAAACTCATAACTCATGATAGAAATACTAAAACGAGATGAAACCATGACCCAAAGTTAGATCTGGAATTCTACTGATTTTATCTGAAGACACCGCAACCAAAATGTTAGCTGAAAAATGCGGCCACGCACATTTTTGACTAGGTAGACGAAGGGTTACGACTGGAACGGGGAAGAATGGATATTAATATTGCAAAAATCATAACTCATGTTAGCATTGATGAAACTCAATGAAACCATGACCCAAATTTAGATTAGGAAGTCCTCTTGATTTCATATGAAGACATCCTAACCAGTAGGAGCAAAATAATAGAGATCCAACAGCCTCCCCCTTTAAGGTTCAACAGTGGCTACCTCGAGTGAGTCCCCCCGCGCAAAAGCCTCTCATCAAATGGTTGGAGGCCGCTTCACCCTCCAAGATGGGTGACTCATTCGTAATGGTCTAGGCGGGCCCTTGCAAGCCCTCCTCCAAAGTAGGAAGCCTCCTCCAATCCAAGAGGGAAGAAACTAGGGTTGCCTTAGCAGCCCTCAGAAGCAGACACTCCCACTGAGGAGTGGCGGGGCAATTGCTGGGGACATACTCACAGTCCCCCAGCCCCAAGGCGACTAGAGTTGTCCCTCCTCCTGGAGGACTTTGAGCAGCATTTCACCGAACAAGAGCGCACCCTTCACGCCCTACAAAAGGGTTCCACTCCAGAGGATGAAGAGCAATCCCCATTCTCGGATCAAGTCTTGAAGGCCAAAGTCTACCCGAGAGTCTCACTGCTGACCTTCAAATCCTATGACGGCCAGGGCAACCCCGCCAACCATTATGATAGTTTTGATGCTCTGATGATGCTGCACGGAGCATCTGATGCTGTCAAGTGTCGAGCGTTCGTGACAACCCTGATCCAGGGAGCTCAAGCCTAGTTCCGAGCACTGACCCCTAGCAGCATCTGTTATCTATGTTTGGTACATGCATGATTCTCTGCCTTAATATGTTTTTCATGATGTCTACCTATGAGTCATTGATAAGTCTGACCTGCATTTAATTATGTCAACGCTATGTATTTCCGGTCAGCACAGGCATGAGAATGGCCGAATCAAAAAGTGTGCAAGAATTATGGTAAGCACAAAAAACTAGGCAATTGGCAGCACAAGAATCAAGGCAAGTGATCATACTTAATAGGTGCACAGAAAGTCAACGTAAGTCAACACTACTGACTGTTCAGAAAGGTGACAACAGGTCAACATCAGTTAGCTATGATGCATTGGAAGGTCAGTGCATATTCCTTCTACTAATCAGGTAAGATAAATGCACATCTCATGTAGACTTATTTAATCAAATAGGTGAAGGTCAATGCATATCGCATATAGAATACCAAAGAGAAAACTCACATGGAATTTGCAAGGCATCTTGCGTGGATTTTTACATGAGTCAAATTATCATCATGAATCACTCATGACAAAATAGCATCAATTGTCAATTTATTCCAGACTAGCATGCGACATTTCATGAGGAGCATTACTCAAACAAATTTCAATGAAGTAAGTTCAGAAGTGGGGTTTAAACTAACCTTTGTGCCCTGATTTTATTGGATCCCCATTTTATTCCTTTCACAGGAACACACCTGCACACAGTATTCATTTGAAATATCTAGGAACCCAAGAATTCTTGAGTCCTGTTAGATGACTTACACCTCTAGCAGGTGTGCTCCAAGCATTCATATCATCAAATTTCATAACAAGGCAGTTTTTCATGACATGCCCAACATTTCCACAATAGTAACATGAGTTAGAAGCATTCCAAATCTTTTTAAAGGTAAGGGAGGAGTGATTTTGTGGGATGGCGTCAGCTCTACCATTTTTATTATGGAAGATGGAGTTTCTTTTCAAGTGCCAACAGTTCTGAACTGTGTGGCCAATTCTTTTATAGTTAGAACAATAAGTTCTTTTGTTTGAAGATAAATTTAGCCTTCTCTGATCAATGAGATCTCTTTGGGCCTTTATTTTAGTGTTTCTAAGAAGCCAACAATCACGCATTTCATGCCCAACTTTCTTACAGTGAGAGCATTGAATTTTTTTCTTTGAGGCATGATTTACCACATTTTCAACATATTGAGTTTCTTGGAAGCATTCATATCATCAAATTTCATCACAGAATAGTTATGCATTACTTGCCCATTTCTACCACAGTAATGACATGTAGTCTTTTTATTGTGGGCATGCACTGTTGGGACAGATTTGTTTTTGACATGCGCATGTGAATGTGTGTGAGAATCATGAACAACAAGCACAGGAGAAGCAGTAACATATTTGGATTTATTTGGACTAACATTCTTTTCTTATTTTTGATTCTTTTTTAGATTTTTAGTTGAATTTTCTATTTTCTTGGTAGTAAACTAAAAACTGATGAGCTAGAGGACTTTTCTTGTTCCGTACCGTAAAAAAAGGCGTCCGGGACCTTGGGGGTTCCGGACGCCTTTCGTAACGCGTTTATCGGCCGATCAGAGCGCTTTCAGCGCGCGGTAGGCGTTCACCACGCCGCCCGTCGCGGAGAGCGACGAGAACGGGACCTTCTTCGCTTCCGTGTTCGGGTCTTCGTTCGGCAGGGTGACTTCGAGGTTTCCGAAGGTCGTGACCGTCGAGGTCAGGATCTTCTTCAGCTCGGCCGGCGCGAGCGTCGGCTTCTGCGAGAGGACGAGGGCGGCGATGCCCGCGACTTCCGGAGTGGCCATCGAGGTGCCGCTGTACACGGAGTACGTGTTATCCGGCGTCGTGGAGTAGATCTTGTACCCCGGGGCGAAGAGGTCGACCGACTTCGCGCCGTAGTTCGAGAAGTACGCCGGCAGGTTCTCGTCCGGGCTCTTCGTCGAGGCGCCGACTTCGATCCAGTTCGCGGCGATCTTCCCGTTCAGGAGCTTCGCCGTCGGATAGTTATGCCCGACTTCGAGGTCCTTCGCGTCGTTCCCCGCCGCGTGCACGAGGAGGACGCCCTTCGCGGCGGCGTATTCCACCGCGGCGTCGACGACCTTTTTCCCCGGGGAATACGGCTTCCCGAAGCTCATCGAGATGATCTTCGCGCCGTGATCCACGGCGAAACGGATGCCGTTCGCGATGTCTTTATCGCGCTCGTCCCCGTCGGGAACCGCCCGGATCGGCATGATCTTCACCCAGTTCGACTGCCCGTCCGGCCCGATGCCGTTATTCCGGAGCGCGCCGATGATGCCCGAGCAGTGCGTGCCGTGCTCGTCGCCGACCGCGGCGACCTGCGGGTTCCCGTAGCCGGTCTCGTTCATGTCCTTCGGGTGATCGCCGATGATCTTCGACGAGTCGAAGGTGAGGCTCAGGTTATAGTCGAGGACCTTTTGGTCGGCCGCGACGTACGCGCGGAGAACTTTCGAGTCCTTGCCGGCGAGGAGCGATTCGCCGATGGATTGCTTCGCCGCTTCGTCTTCCGGCGTCTTCGTCTCGAGCGCGGCCAGGGCGGCGAGCGTCTGGATCCGACCCAACTCCAAGTCGTCTATCAGACCTTGTAGGGGTCCGCTGCTCCTTTTCCCACAATTGCTCAAGGTCCGTCTCCTGCTTCTGTTACCCAACCTAGAATTGATGGGCCTAGAGTTCAGCCCATTCCAATTGATCTTACTCCGATCCAGCCAAGGACCATTCGATTTTCTAGTCTCGAAACGGGGCAGTCCTCTGGTTTGGCCCAACTAGGTCTTGATAAATGGAAGTCGGTTCTTCCCCCATCCACTCAGGTCGATTCCTATAGGTCCATTCCATCAGCGCCGCAAGTTCTTGTCGGCCCATTCGATTTCATGCGCCCTCAGCAAGGGGCAGCCCAAGTCTATTCTAATTTGTGTCATCCTTAGGCCCAATATCCCTCTTATGGGCCTCCTCCTCCTGTCTATCCCTCAGCTCCTCGTCTCGAGCCTACTCCTTCCTTCACTACCCCTACTCCATCCAGGGAGTAGGAACTACTTGACAAATGGGCCGCCATGCAATAACAACTTGACTTCATTCAGAAGCTGGTTGACCCACAATCTTTGGTAGACGTTCCAGTTCCTAGTTTCCAAGATATTCAATTCCCTCCAGAGTCTGAGCTCCCCACCTACCACAAATACGATGGGAACAACAATCCCTTCAATCATGTAAGGGACTTTATGTACGAGTCATCGCAATTTCAGTATGATGATCGCCTTATGACGTACTTATTCCACTGCTCGTTGGATGGAGTTGCTCTGGAATGTCTCTACCGCTGGAAGATGCCGAGAGTTTTAAGGTGGTGAAGGAAAAATTTATTTAGAGGTTTCAAGACCGGGTTGGTCCAGAATATTCCTTATAGATTTAGTGGCTGAGAACATGAAGCCAGATCAGGAATTTGCTACATACACAGACAGATGGAGGTAGATGGCCGCCCGAGTACCAGGCCACATTCCAGAGGAAGAGAAGGTCAAGCTATTGATTTCAAATTCTACCCCCACATTCCGAAATATCTTGGCCATGAATGATATAGCCAATATGCACCAACTATATAGCCGGGCGCGTTTTATTCAAACCTCAAAGTCTGCACATTTCCTTCCTATGAAGGTGAAGCAATCAGTGGAAAGCTTGACAAGACTCTATGTAGAAAACATCATCAGACTTCACGGGATTCCAAAGTCGATCATCTCCGACAGGGATCCCCTATTCACATCCTGACTGTGGCAAGGGTTGCAGGAAGTTTTTGGTTCGCGGCTCAAGCTCAGTTCGGCTTTTCACCCGCAAACTGACGGTCAGTCTGAAAGGACGATTCAGATACTGGAGGATATGCTTAGGGCTTGTGTTCTTGATTGGAAGGGCGATTGGGAGCGGCATCTACCTCTTGTAGAATTTACTTATAACAATAACTTCCACGTAAGTATAGGTATGGCTCCATTCGAGGCACTATATGGCAGACCTTGTAGATCTCCATTGTGTTGGGAGAAAACAGGGGACAGACAGCTTGTGGGGCCAAAGGTTGTACAAGAAACATCTGAAAAGATCAAGGTGATCAGGCAGAGAATGACGACAACCCAAGACCGACAGAAGAGCTATGCTGATAACTAAAGGAAGGAGCTGACAATCGAAGTTGGTGATCACGTTTTCCTCAAGGTATCTCCGACAAAAGGAATCGTTCGGTTCCGCAATCATGAGAAACTAAATCCACGGCTCATCAGACCGTTCGAGATTTTAGAGAAAGTAGGGAATGTGACATATCGGTTGATTTTACCTCGGTCTCTGGAGAGAGTACATCCGGTGTTCCACATATCCATGTTGAGAGGTATGTGAATGATCCGACACATGTGATCAGTTCTGAACAGATGTAGTTTCAGCAGAACCTATCTTATGAGGAGCAAACTGTTCAATTCTGAATCGCAAGGAGCAGGTGCGGAGGATTAAAGTCATTCCACTAGTGAAGGTACTATGGAGGAACTTCTCGCAGGAGGAGGTAACATGGGAGCTAGAGCAAGAGGTGAAGAAGAAGTACCCTCGATTATTCGGTATGTGATCTAACCCCAAACTTCGATGACAAAATTTTCTTTAAGGGGGAGAGGGTGTAATGTCCTACAAATTTACACTTTAATATTTTACTTAATTAGTGCCTGGTGTTGATTCCCATCAAAACCCAAGTCCAAGGATAGGTTACTCCTTTTACCCGGTGAGGATGGGTAGAGCCATGGGTTAAGTCCTATGTTTATGTCCAACCTTATAGTCAAACACGAAACTAATTAGACTTAAAATCTCTTGTAGGATAATGGCCACCGAGAGAGCACAATGGCGCGAGATGCAATGCACCGTGCAAGGCCTTATACAGACGCTATGACAGGTGGCGTAGGGCAGAGCGAATCGTGGAGCGGGTGATCTCTACCGTAGCTTTCATAACATGAACCCATCGAAATTCACTGGTTCATCCGACCCCGACGATGCTGAGAACTGGATGAAGGAAATTGAAAGGATTTTTCGTGTCATGTAATGCACGGAGGATGAAAAGGTGCTACTAGCAACTTTCCAACTAGAACAGGATGCTCATTTCTGGTGGGTGTCCATCGAAGTCACATTGCTAGATGATCATATCACATGGGCCAAGTTTGTAGAACATTTTAATAACAAGTACTTTTCAGACCGCATACCAGAAAAGAAGGTCGCGGAGTTTGCCACGCTTAAACAATGGACCTTGTCAGTGGCCGAATATGAGGCCCAATTCTCAAGGTTATCTAAGTATGCACCCCACTTGGTGTGTACCTAGAAAATGAAGGCGAGAAGATGTCTTAATGGGCTTTGGCATCAATATATTACACAATTGGCACCGATAGACATCCAAGTCTCCTCGGAGATGGTATGTCGAGCTCAATTTTTAGAAGACGTGATAGCCACAAACCCGTCGTTGAAAAAACCGTGCCCCAATTTTAAAATATTCACACTCACTCACTTTAAATGATTGGAAAAATCAAATATATAGTGGTTGGTGAGGACACCAGAGCACGAGCGCGGCCCGACTCAGTGAGCCGACGATACCGGACCCGCAGTACGACACGGTCGACACCGACCTCCCTGTGGCTAGGGGACAGCTTGGAGTCACCATCGGAGCACTGATACTTCGATACGTATTTTTATACGTATTGGTATTTTTCTCGTATTTGGTTGTATTTGGTGTGTATTTTGCATAAAAAGGCCAATGAAAATAATTAAGTCACTTAATGGGCCTTAGCCTGTGGATTGCCTTCTTCCATTAGCACAAAAATATATAAAACCTTAGCCCAAAATAATACAACCCATATATATACATTAATGGGCCTAAGATCATGGGGTTTACTTAAACCTATATTAGCCCATTTACATGCCACCCGTATACACCAAAACCCAACCCATGTTTACATATGTAAAGCCTACATAATACATATAGGCTTTAAACCCAAAACCCAAATGCGTGCCTCGCGTACCCATTCGAACACCACCGATAGCCAACCCAAAGCCCATATATGTTGGCCCAGCTCACACTTGCACGTTCGACATTGCATGGGTAGACCTTAGGGTTTCACCTGCAATCGAAGGCAGGCGGCGGTGGATTTGGCAGGGAGAGGAGTTTTCAGAAGAAATCGTGGAAAGTCTTGCTTCCACTAGAAATATAACCCCGCTAGGACTCCCTCTTCTATAAAAAATCCTTGCCCCGTCGAACTGCTATCTTCTTCCTTCTTCATCGTGTGGAGTCATCGTCGTCATCTTCTTCTTCCACGACGTGAAGGAGCCTTGTTTCCTCTGCATGCCCTTCTTCCAGTTCGAGGGTGTGCACCGGAGAGTGGCAGCCGCAGTGAACCGAAGAAGCATTTATTCTTCCTGGGGATTCTCTATTACTGCAGTTTCCTTCACCTACGGACGTGCAGAAGATTAGAACGTGATTGACACCATCCTTCTTCTTCCTTAGCATACTCTATTTCATAGTGCAGAACAGAGCACCATTTTCGGAAGTTTTCTGTTGCTGCATACTATCTCTCTGAGCCACTTCGTTCAATCAACCAAAAGACACCAAAAGGTAGGTGTTCTCCCTAGACAAAAACCAAGTTAAACCAAAGCATAAACATGATATTAGATTGTTCACGTGGTTATCTTGATCCCTGCATGTTTTGTTTTCACATCGACACCGTTTCTGCAACTTCTAGCAATCTTATAATCGCACACTCCTTTAAAATTTTATAATTATAAAATCATGAGTAGAAAAATTATCTAATATGCCTAGTTTGTTACACAAGGTAGAGAACTTGGGTGAGATAAGAGCTTTAGTAAATACATCAGCTAATTGTTCCTCAGAGGAGGTGAATGGAGTGACGATCTTCTTTGTCATTATTGCTTCCTAAACAAAATGACAGTCCACCTCAATATGTTTGGTTCATTCGTGTTAAACAGGATTACTAGCAATGTATATTACTGCTTGGTTGTCACAGTGCATCAATATTGGCTCAGAATATGAGAGGCCAAGGTCTCGTAGAAGAGATTGAAGCCACAACATCTCGTAGGCAATGTGTGCCATCGTTCGATGCTTAGCTTCTACACTAGAGGGGGCTACTACACCCTGTTTCTTGCTTTGCCAAGAGAGAAGATTACAACCCAGATAAGCGCAACATCTTGAGGTGGATTTCCTATCACAAATAGAGCTCACATAGTCTGCATCAGAATAGACCTCCATGCGTAAGTGACCATGTCTCCTACACAATAGGCCTTTCCCGGGTGCCCCTTTCACATATTTTAGAATTCTCAGGACAACCTCCTAGTGACATTGTTTTGGATTCTGCGTGAATTGACTAATCAGATCAACTACAAAGGTGATGTTTGGTCTAGTGTTAGTCAAATAAATGAGCTTGCCAACTAGGCATCTTTAGCGGCCTGCGTCTGGATAATCATCCCCAGATTGATCCCAGAATTCAGCTCGAGTGACCATAGGAGTATCTATGGGTTTGCAATCAATGAGACTCATTTCCTGAAGTAAATCCAACACATATTTTTCTTTGAGAAAGAGAGATTCCATCATTGTTGTATGCCACCTCTATGCCAAGGAAATATCATGGCCAACCAAGATCTTTCGTAATAACATGTTTTTGTAGATATTCCTTTACAACTGTAATACATTTCTCATCACTGTCAGTCAGAATCATATCATCAACATAGATAGCAAGGACAACAATCCCTGTGGAACTTTTCCTGATGAACACTGAGTGATCAGCTTGACTACGAACAAAATCAATGGCTGAGGCTATCTGACTGAACTTTTCAAACTTGGCCCGTGGACGTACCTTCTCAGGAAACTGGGGAGCATTCTGAAAACGTCCCACCACAGATGGAGCCGGGCATCCTCACCCTTGACCTTCCACATTGGGAGTTGTATTTTCATGGTGCTTCCCGGACTATCAAAGGGGCTGGTGGCCTCACAGATTTCGTCTCGGGCGCGGGGATAGTTTTTGTATCTCCGCAAGCCGGCATTCTTCACAACTCTTGCGTCCTGATGAAGTCGCTGACAAATAATGAGATAGAGTATGAAGCGCTAATCATTGGGCTTCAACTGGCACTGGAGATGGACATCAAGTGCATCAAGGTCTACGGGGATTCTCAGCTCGTCATTCGACAAGTGCTGGGCATCTATGATGTTTGGAAGAGGGAGCTCATCCCCTACCATGTAGCCGTCATGAGGTTGAAAGAAAAATTCTACCTCTTTGAAATAGGCCATGTCCCACGGGGCAGCGACTCCCAGGCAGACGCTCTGGCCAAATTGGTAGCAACCTTAAAACTCCCGCTTGAGCGCGAGTTGAACATCACTGTCAGACACTGAAGGCTCATGTCAAGCGTGCTCGATGAAGAGTCTGGCCTCGTTGTCTACGAGGTCGACAACATTCAAGAGGAGAATCCTCCCGAAGAAGAAGATTGGCGTGAGCCAATCATAAAGATAAAGAATGGCTGGCTTCCTCCCGATCGGGCTCAGAGGGTGCAACTGCTACGCAGGGTAACATCCTACCAGCTAATTGACGGTATGCTGTTCAGGCTTATCCATGAAAAAGACCGGTCGGTCCTCCTGCAGTGCCTCTCATCTAAGGAAGCAAAGACCGTGATGCACGAGGTCCATTCTGGGTTGTGCGGGGCCCACCAAGCAGGAGCCAAGATGAAGAATATCATCAAGATCAAGGGTTTCTATTGGCCTACCATGTACGAAGATTGTAACCAATATGCTCGTACATGTCACCAATGCCAAGCATTCGGGCCAGTTCTTCCTAGGCTGCCTAGTCCACTCCACCCAACTTCGCCTATTTGGTCGTTTGCGGAATGAGGTATGGACATTGTGGGACCATTCTCACCATCATCCCAAGGCCGCAAGTTCATACTGGCCGCCACTGATTACTTCTCCCGATGGGCAGAAGTCGTCCCCCTACGGGAAGTTACAGGGGAGATAGTTGCCTGGTTCGTGCGGCACTATATTATATACAGATTCGGCACCTCCAGTCGGATTATATCTGATAATGGCACGCCATTCAAGAACAAAATTGTTTATGCCTTAGCGGCTAAGTTTCAGATTGACTGGAGGACATCATCGGTCTACTTCCCTAAGCCAATGGATTGGCCGAGGCTTTCAACAAGACCCTCTGTAAACTGCTGTCCAAGATAGTGGGTAGCCACAAACGAGATTGGGGCGAAAAGGTCCACGAAGCCCTATGGGCCTACCGGACTATTTATAAAACCCCTACGGGTTGTTCCCCATTCTCTTTGGTCTATGGACCCGAAGCAGTGATCCCTGTGGAGATCGAGTTGGCATCTTATCGCGTCGCTGTGCACGCTGGACTACCGGGCCAAGACTAGTCTGAAATAGAAAGAAGGTTTGAAGGGCTGTCCAACTTTGAAGGCGAAAGACTCAAAGCTTATAAACACTTGCAAGTGTATCAAGCCCACATGACACGTGCTTATGATAAGCTAGTCAAGCAAATGGAGTTTAAGAAAGGCGGCCTCGTCATGATTAAGGAAAAGGAGGTTCTAGCAGGAAGATCCAGCGACAAACTCCAGCCTAATTGGCGAGGACCTTACGTCATCCAGAAGGTCTATGAAGGAGGGGCCTATATGGTGGTCGACCACAAGGGAAACAATCATTTCCCTCCTCTCAATGGCAAGCATATGAAGCTCTACCATGCGCTACCGCAAGAGTTTCTCCAACAGTCCTCATAGAACATACCTATCCCCAGTGAGGGTTCCAGTTTAAAAAAAAAATGGGGTTAAAGATACTGATACGTTGGTGGACTCAACCGACCTGCAAGGGTTGGCTGATGGCAAAAAGGCCACGGACTCGGTTGAGGTAAAAACCCGAAAGGGCGCCTCAGGCAAAAATGGGTAACCCCTCGATGTGAAAATCTGCAAGGGCGCATCGGAAAAAGGTAAAGGGGGCCAGCCTCGGCGAAAACCCGAAAGGGCGGTGAGGTTGGTAATGTGAAAAAAAAAAAAATCTCTCTCAGCTTGCTTTCTGGGTGGCTCCCAGTCAATGACTCCACCCCATTTCGGTATAAAAAAACATCATATTGATGTCATGGCTATGCCCCCCATGTCATTCTGTGACACCCAGTCCCACCGGGGCGTCCCGACATGGTTACATTCTGTCCCACCGGGACCACCAGCACTGCCATTTTCGATGACTTCGACTCTTGTATCCCTTCGGGCAGTCAAGCCTACCCATTTCCCTTTAAGAGTTGACTCATACGCCTCTTGGCATGTCAGCTCCACCCATATTTTGGATTTCTCGGGTTCGGATCCCGTGTCTCTCCGGGCTATCCAATCTGCCCCTCTAGTCCTACCAGGCTCGGCCTATGCATGCCCCTCTCGGGTTGTCGATCCACTTTGCCCATCGGTCTCTGGGTTTAACTCATATGTCTCTTTCCCACAGTAAAATCCACTTGCCTTTTGTCCCACCGGGTCTGGTCTACGTATGCCCCTCTCGGGCTATCAACCCGTCTCTTGCCTCACGGCTTTCGGGTTTGATTCTCACGTCCCACTTGGGCTGTCAAATCCATCCTTTCCTTTCTTTGGGTCTGGCCTATGCATGTCCCTTCCGGACTGTTTCCTTCTGCTGGAGTTGGTCTATGTACGTCCCTTTCGGGCTGCCAACCCATCTCTTGCCTATTGGCTTTTGGATTTGACTCTCACGTCTCACTAGGACTGTCAAGTCCACCATTTTTCTTCCTTTGGGTCTGGCCTATGTACGTCCCTTTCGGGCTGCCAACCCATCTCTTGCCTATCGGCCTTCGGGTTCGACTCTCACGTCCCACTAGGGTTGTTGAATCCGTCCTTTCTTTCGGTTGGGTCTGGCCTATGTATGCCCCTTCCGGGCTGTCAACCCATCCCACCATTTGGCTTTCAGCCTTGACTCATATATCCTACCGGGATTGTCAAGTTCATTCTTTTATCCCCACGGGCTTGGCCTATGTATGCCTCTTCGGGCTGCCAACCCTATTTGCCTTCGGCCTGCGGATTTGATTCATATGTCCACTTCTTTTGATGAAATAAAAGTATCATTTTCTCATTCATTTCTGATTTTAGAAATGAAATTATACTTGATCTGATCAACACGCTCGTTCACGACTCGTCACGCTCCCGATTTTTCACGTCGGGACGTGATAGAATGAGTTAGATTAGATAGGGCCTTGTGGACGTGTAAAATTACACATCCGCGTGTCCCGACCAATCTAGCATCAATAAACAACTTCAACGGGAGAGATTGCGGAGGACACGTCCCGTTCGGACCCTCCAAATAAACAGTACACTGTCGTGAAGCCACTCCTAGAGTCACGACAGCGAAGAAGAACCAACCCCTAGGGGACTTACAACTCATGGGCCCTGAAGAGAACTAAGTGGATCATCAAACGGGCTCAAAATGGGCCTGAATCCACTTCAATGGCACGCTTGGCAGTCCTTCAATGGCACGCCCTAGCGCTATTTCAACGGCATGCCTGGCAGCCCTTCAATGGCACGCCCTAGCGCTGCTTCAACGGCACGCCCTAGCACTGCTTCAACGGCACGCCCTAGCACTGCTTCAACGGCATGCCTGGCAGCCCTTCAACAACATGCCCTAGCGCCGCTTCAACGGCACGTCGCTATGGCCTTCGTCGACACGCCCCTAGCGTGCCTTCGCCGGTACGCCCCTCTGGGCTTCTTCAGCGGCACGCCGCTATGGCCTTCGCCGACGCGCCCCCAGCGTGCCTTCGCCGGTACGGCCCTCTGGGCTTCTTCAGCAGCACGCTCTCGTGGCCTTCAATGGCACGCCTACAGACACCTTCACCGGCGTGGTCTGATCCTTCAGCGGCATGCCCTGGGCTCCCGTATCCGTCACATCCGACAGACAAAATCTTATGCCCACGTCCTATGGATCCTCGGCGCACAGTGAGTGTGCCGAGGTGTCAAATGGGGAGGAGGACACGCTGCCTATGCTCCCTACCACCTAGGACCAAAGTCAAATCCCCATTTAATGACCCACGTTCCCGCCTCCGTCGCTCCGCGCTCGAAGGCTCCTGTCGTTGGGGTTTAAAAGCCTCTCTTCCACCGGCGAACATATCGGCAACTAAATCAACTCACCATCAGGAATAAATACCCGTTGTCACGTATCGATGAGCTATTTGATCAAATTTCTAGAGCGGAATATTTCTCCAAGATAGACCTCAGGTCGGGTTATCACCAACTAAGAATTAAGGAAGAAGACATTCACAAAACCGCTTTCCAAAGTAGATATGGACATTATGAGTTCGTTGCAATGCCGTTTGGGTTAACCAATGCCCCGGCAACTTTCATGCAACATATGAACAATATCTTTAGGCCTTATCTCGATCGATTTGTGATCGTCTTCATTGATGATATTCTCATGTAGTCTAAGACGAAGGAGGAACATAAAGAACATTTAAGAATAGCTTTGCAAACACTAAGAGAATATCAACTCTATGCAAAGCTTAGTAAGTGCGAGTTCTAGCTAAAGGAGGTTTCCTTCTTTGGCCATATTATTTTGAAGGAAGGTATCGCTGTAGATCCTTCTAAAGTTGAAGCCGTCAAGAACTAGAGCCGACCAACGACCATATCTAATGTTAGAAGTTTTCTCAGTCTGACTGGTTATTACCGGTGATTCATTAAAGATTTCTCAAAGATTGTCGTCCCTTTGACTAGGATTACAAGGAAAGAATATCCTTTTATATGGTCAAAGGACTTGAAGAAAGTTTCTTGACTCTTAAAGAACATCTTACTATGGCACCCATCTTAACACTACATGTTGAAGTTGGTGATTTTGAAGTATATACGGATGCATTAGGCATTGGCCTTGGGTGTGTCCTTGTGCAAAACGGCAAGGTGGTTTGCTATGCTTCGAGGCAATTGAAGCGTCACGAGGAAAACTACCCCGTACATGATCTAGAATTGGTTGCTGTCATTTTCGCCTTAAAGATATGGCGGGATTATCTTTATGGGGAGAAGTTCACCATATTTTCAGACCAAAATAGTCTGAAGTACCTCTTCACCTAAAAGAAGTTAAATATGAGACAAAGAAGATGGTAGGAGTATCTCAAGGATTTTAATTTCTCTATACAATATCATCTTGGTAAAGTAAATGTTGTAGCGGATGTTCTCAGT